>RJWT010027369.1:0-15525 GCA_004365215.1 Cuniculus paca | reverse complement strand
AGCATCTCAATAAGTTCTGAAAAAGTGTTTATTAAAATCAATATATATTCCTTACATTAAGAAAGTGTTAGCAAAATAAATTCTTCAACATAGTTGAAAAAAGGTTTCTACTGTTAAAAAAGGTTTCTACTTTAAACTAGAAGCCAGTGTGACATATAATAATGATATTCTCTTAGAGAGTTCGATTATTAAGTCAGGAATGCATCCTGTTACAATCATTACATTATTCTGGAAGTTCTCATTAATTCACCAAGGTAGAAAACAATAATAATCAAAATACTTATGGGAAAGGAAAATTCCTAGCTGTAACTTCAAATGCAGTAGAACTCGGAACTCCCAAAAAACTGAAATGCAAGACAAATTGAAAGATAGCTCAGATAGGTGGCCAGGTAAAACAAAACAAAAACAACAACAAAAACAAACAAACCACATGGAAATCAGTAGCATTTTTATAAGCTTGAAATAACTAAAAAATTCAATGAAAAAATCTTATTCCAAAGAATAGCAAATATGCAAAACTCATGCAAGAATTACTATTTTAGAATGTAACTACAACAAAAGTTTGATAAGTGACACAAAAGTTTAACAAATGGAGGGTAATATCATGATAGAGATTTAAAAAGCATGGAATACTCAAAATTCATTTATCAAGTAAATACTATTCCTATAAAAATCTTAGCATGATTTATGAAATGGGCAAAAACTTGGATAGACAGTCTCTAAAGAAGTTACATGAATAGCCAATCACTAATCATCAGGGAAAAGTAAATCAAAACTATAGTGGGAGATCATTTCACACCTGTTAGGATGGTTGTTATCAACAACAAAAAAGTATAGAAAGCTTTGGAAAGGATGTGAAGACATTGGAACTCTTTTACAGAGTTGATGGGAAAGTAAAATGGTGCACTCATTATGGAAAACAACGTGAAGGTGAAGCAGGAGATTAGGACATGGTAGACTGGTTGAAAAGAGCATCAGTGGGATCAGTAGTATGTGACTTGTCAATCACAGCCAGGGTGTGTGGACAGAACAAGCCCAATGGACAAGACCTGGGAGGTTATAAAAGATGGTGGCTATTGACTTCACTGTCACTGCTATTTTGCTGTTGTGCAGTCCTGTTTCTTCAGTAGCCCATCCTGCTTGAGGGACATAACTGTTTTTGCTCTTCTCTATTTTTCATTATTTTATTTTATTTTTCTCCTTTTATTCATTTACTTTATTTGTTTATTTATTTTTGTGCGGTACTGGGGATCAAACTCACGACCTTGCACTTGCCAGGCGATCACTTATGTCACTGAGCTAACTCCCCAGTCCTTTATTCGTTTACTTTAAATAAAAGTTGCATTTACATATTCATCAATTGTCCTGGCCAGTTCTTTGGGTAGGACAGAAAGAGCCTGGAATCACCAGACATCATGTCATCCTGTAACAGTAGCACCTTGAAAAGTTAAAAATATAATTAGCATAAGATCCAGAAATTACATGTTTTGAGTATATATTCAAAAGAAGCAAATTTGAAATGTTGAAGAGTATCTACACTCCCATATTCACCACAACAGTATTTGTAATAGCCACTAAATTAAAACAGCCAAAATGTTCCTTCATTGGTGTATAAAGAATATGTGGTACATACCTTCAAGGGAATATTACTAAGCATTAAAAAAGAAGGAAATCTTGTCATATGCAACAATCAATTGGTTGCCTCTACATTTAGAATGCAGATATTTCCAGTTATCATCTCTTCCTACTGAATTTTTCCCTTCACAGTATGGAGTGGCTATCTTTGTCTTTTCTGATAAGTTTTGGCTTGAAGCCCATTATGTCTGAATATAAGATAGTTATTCCTTGTTTTCAGGCTGGTTAAACAGAGTATCCTTTTTGATTCTCTCACTTTCAGTCTATGTATTTCCTTTTGGCTGAAGTGTGTCTCCTGTGGACAATATATGATTACATTTTGTTTTTTGATTCAATCCTCAGTCTGTGACTTTTGACTGGGAAGTTGAGATCATTAACATTGAGGGTTTTTACTGTAAACTGTGTATTGAACTTGTCATTGTATAATTTTTTTCAGTGATGATGTCTTTATTCTTTTCTTTTAATGACTGTCCTAGTTAAGCATATACTTTCCTTTGGACTTTTGGTGCTGGTGGCCTCCTTCTCCCTGGCTAGGATACCATTAAGTAATTTCTGTTCTGCTAGTTTGATGGTCATGTATTGCTTTAGGATTTCCTTGTAGTGAAAAGTCTTCACTTCTCTGTCAAGTTTGAAGGTTAATTTTGCAGAATATAAAAGTCTGGGTTGGCATTTGTTTTCTTTCAGGTCTTAAAAGACATTATTCCAGGTTCTCCTGGCCTTTTAGGTTTGTGTTGAGAAATCCACAGTTATTCTGATGGGCTTGCCTTTGTAGATTACTTGATGTCTTTCCTTAACAGCTTTTAATATTCTCTCCTTTTGTTGAATTCTGGAACTTTGATTATGGTGTGTTATTGAGAGGTCCTTTACTAATCATGATTATTTGGAGTTACATATGCATCTTGTACTTGATTTCCCTAGATTTGGAAATTCTTTGCCATGATTTTAGTGAAAAACTTTTTCTGTATTTTTTGAGTCACTTTCTAATTTTTCCTTTATTCCTAAATTCTGAGTTTTTTGGGGTTTTTTTGTTGTTTTGTTTTTTGAGACAGGATCTTATTGTGTATTTCAGCCTGGTCTTGAACTTACTATGTAACCCAGGCTGACCTCGAACTCTTCACTATCCCCTCAGATTCCCGAGTGGTGGGATTAGAGGCACATGCCACTATGTCCAGCTTTGATGTTGGTTTTTTTTCTTTTCTGAGTCATCTAAGATCTGTTGGATGCAGCTTGATGGTGTCTTCTTTTTTAAGGTATCACTGTAATTATCTATTACATCCACCTTGTGTTCTATTTCTGATATTCTGACCTCACATTGGTCAAGTTTATTACCTATGGTTTCCATTAAAGTTTTTGTATAATCTATCTCTGCTTGCTTTCTTTCCATACTTACTGATTCTTTTCCAAAATGGTCATTTACATCTTGTATTGTCTTGATTAACTGAATTAGTTTATTGTTTGACTTTTTAAATTTAGTGAACATTCAATTGGTAAAATCCTTTATCTGTTTAATTAAATCCTCATTTAGATTATTAAACATCTTATGCATTTGCTATATGCTTCTTATTTTATCTCTTCAAATATTTTGATTATTTGGTTGTGGAGTTCTCTGCCTGCAGCTTCCTACACTTCAGCATGCATGAGATCAGCTTTTGGGGAAGGAGGGGTTTGGGGGTCATTTTGTCGCCTTACTTTTTATGTTCCTATTGTTTTTTATGCTTTGGACTGCAGATCAGGTAGGCTAGAGAAACTTTGTCACTACTATATTGCTACTGTGTCACTACTCTGTACTTTAGTAAGGTTCTATTTCTCTGTAATATGCCCTTGGGTTTGATTATGTTGTTTTTTATACCCCTCTTCCACCTATTCAGTGTAATATTTGAGTGTCTTATTAATGTCTGGGCTTCTTTGAGGACTTGCTCAACACCACTCAGAGAGGGGAAGATGAATTACAGCAATGTTGATGATACAAAGACAAACCAGATAAGGTATGCAGTAGAAAACAATAAAAATCAACTAGTCTGTCACCATTGACAGAAATAAACAATAATAATAGAGTAAATGACTAATCAGTTATTAACATACTGTAAGACCTAATAATAGCTACAACTATTCCATCTTTAACAATAGGAAAGAGAGCTGCAATAATAATGTCAACTCAAGTACTGCCCGGTATTGACAGTGAATATTTATCATTCACCATTAATAATAAAAAAGAACTGAGCGATAAAAGTTTAGAGTCAATTAAACAGCTAGAAATTAGTAAAGTTTAATAGCAATAATAGCAAAAATGGAGGAAACTGAAAATGAAAGAAGGAAAATTTGAAAAAGAAAGAAAAGGAAGATGAGGAAAAGGAGAGAAAACTGAGATAAAATTCAATTAATAATAAAAAGAGTTAACAAAATTAGGTAAAAGCAATGGAAAATATAAAAAAGAAAAGGGCAAGAAGAAAGAATCAAAACAAAGAGAAAACATGGGAAAAAGAAACAAAAACAAAACAAATGAGAGAGAGAGACAAGAGAGACAGAAGCAGAGACACCAAGAAAAAGTAGCTTTAAATATTCCTCTGCACATTCGCATGAGTGGTTTCTTTCCAGGACCTGCAGTATTGAAATCCACCAGATACTGGGCATGGATAGCAGGTCACAACTAGTACCTGTTTTATGCTTACTCTTTGCTTTGTGAATGCTGAGTTTTGCTCTACTTTTTCCACTGGATGTGGTTAGTCAATGGTGTGTTGTCTACCTAATCACTGTATTTACTCCAGGAACTCTTGGGGTTTATACCCTCCTGAGTGCCCCAAGTTACTGCTATCTTCCACTCACTTTACAGCCTGGGGGCTCCTGAGGTATCTCTTTCTGTCCACACACCTCAGGATGTGGCAACTGTCGAAGCTGAGACATATCCCTGATCATACTGGCAGGTGGGAAAAGCAAACCAACACTGAATTCTGTGCTGAAAGTAGCAAGGAGGATCAAGCAGTCTACTTGACTTAATATTGGCATTTTCAGACCAGTCTTCTCAGAAAACCACACAACCAACATGGCATCACTCCCCAGAAAGTGGTCTTTCACATTAGCTCACCACTGATGAACTCATCATTGTTTGCAACTATCCCTGCCCTCCTCCACAATTGCCTCTTTTGGCTGTTTCCCACCCAGAACCTGTGTTAGAGAGACCCTAGAGACCCTGCAGTGAAGTTATGCTGTGGTTTCTGATTCCCAAAATTACTCACTCTTAAATAGTAAACCCCTTTCCAGAATGACCTATGATTACAATTGTCCAAGTATGGTGGACAATTTCTTCTCCAACTCTAGTCTGCCATTCAGGAAGTACTTTCAGAGTAAACCTCACACTGTATTGTAGCTTGAATGACTGACTTTTCTTGGGGTTAGTGCTGATAACCTTGTTCATTATTTCTACCTGGGATTGCTGACCCTTTCTGAATTTATCCTGTGTTTATGAAGACAGGTCCCCCTTTCCTGGAGGATTAGTTATGGAAAAACATGTATTTTCCTTTTGTATATTTTCAATGGGTGCATATATTACAACTATATACATGTATATTGCATACATATGCTACATATATTTAAATATATAAAGATATTTCAATTATATACAAACAATTGTTCCATACATGTATATCCTGAAAACATACTTTTTTTCATTTAGTAAATCCTTTCTAGGAATTTATTGAAAATATAAATATATGCAAATATTTTTGCCTTTCTTTTAAAATGTGTATATTGAGTATTTTAAATTATACTGATATATTCTCATAATCTACAAAATGATGTGATACAAAAAGGTTTTAAACAGTCATTTATCTCCCTTTTATATGCTTTTCATTCCTTTTTGGAAAGCAATGTGTCTGGTATGTGCCCTTCAGCATTAAATCCTTGTTCAAATATATATGTAGTGTATTTCTCAGACAATTGTGATTGGTTGATTTTTAGTACTAAAATGGTATTTTAATATATACGTTATTTTTTAGTATATTTCTTTCACTGGTCAAGACATTGTGGGCAGTTCTAGAAGTCAGTAAACACATATTTGACCTTTGTTTTCTAATTTCCTGAAGCATATAAATACATATGTTTTAATGATATCATACATTGTATTTTATATTCATATTATACATTATGCTATACATAATTATATGTAATGTACATATTTATTTGTAAATTTTTAAATAAATGTATTTTCTTTTTTTAACCTTTTCCTCTAAGTCATTCAATATAGAATTGTTTAGGATATAAGAAAACCTATAAAAGATAACCATCTAATATTAGTGGAATTGCTATGTAATTTGTGGTATATCCCTCTGAAGGATTACTACTCAACCATCAAAAAGCTGTAGCTTTTTTCTGTCATTTCTTAGAGATTTTGTATTTGTCTTTTTGGCATTTTTTAGTTAGAGAATGGATTATATTAAATGTATTTTTCTTATTTTTCTGTGTTCTTAAGGCTCTGGTATTTGTGGTTTTGCTGTCTGGGGAGAGACTACCTGTCTCAGAGCTAACCCTTTCTCGAAGATCACAAAGAACTGGCTAAGAGCATATTTTTATATGCCAACCAACCCCATCCCTAACTGGGTTCACCAATTACCTCCTTGTCATGTTTATACAACAAGTCACGTTCCCCATCCCTAGGTCTTGGGATCCAGACAGAGACTACCCTTGGGAACCCAGAGCCTGCCAGCCACAGTCATTTCAACTCATCAGCCTTAAACCGTTTAGACTTCTGTACTTTGCCTTTCACAAGAAACCTCAATAAAAGCCTGGCCTGGACTTTTCCCTCCTTCTAATCACCCTGGAGTTTTCCTTACATCCCAGAATGGCATGTGGTGACCTTATCTGGGACCTGGGAATACGGTTACTTTCTTCCTTAAGAGCCTTATTCTTGTCTCCTGTGGTTAAAGATACTTAGGAAAGAGGACTTCCAGAATTGCTTCAGAAAGTGGCAAGAATGATGGGCTAAATGTGTTCAAACTGAGGGGAGTATTTTGAAGAAGAATAATGGCAGTGTGTCTTTTACTGCAATAAACTTTCAATTTAAACATGCATTTTTTTATCACACCTCATATATATTTTACAAAGTATCAACAAGTTTTATTATAAATGCCCATTCATGTATCTCTCTCTCCATTTTACCTATTATTTTATGTTTAGAAAGTTAAATTAAAAACCAGTATTTTAGATTTTAGCTTAATACATACAACAAATTTTTAATATAATGTGTTATTCTCTTCCCTTTTTAAACAGGCTGTCTAATTTTTTTGGTATTATGAATCTGACTTCCTGAGTATATACAGGAACAAAAATGACATATATATCTTGGCCATTCTGTTGCAAAAATGATGCCATTGTGAATATGATTGATGTCCAATGGAGTCAGTTTTCAAAAGGAAAGCTGTGTAATAGGAGGAAACATTAAAAAGCCCTTATCTAAGACATGATGACTTAGTCTTTGTTCTTCTTGCAGAATAAACTATTTGTAAATTACAATCCACAAAAGCTGAAGGACTTAGGAAATATTTTTATATAACTTCTGATTTAATTTAATTCAAGTTTAGTAATTTTCAGTTTATGATGAGGTTAAGGCTACTGGTAAATAGATGCCTACTATGGAAAATGTGCTGATCGTTTTGGTTGCAACTAACTGGAGTAGGAACTTTAATTGACTTTCACACTGTTCAACATCCCACACCTAAACTGAACAAAGTCAAAGATTTGATGATATATCCATAACTGAAGTGGAAATTTAGAAAAAGTGACAAGTTAATAAATTGTGACAAAGTGAAGAATCCAGGGCAAGTTGTGTAGAGGATGTTCTGTTGCTTTCCTGTAGGAAAGCTGTAGGAATTGACTCCTTTAAAAATCAGAGGCCAGGGTATTTCTTATGTCATTTAAAATATTACTTTAATGTTAGTCAGTGAGAAATTAATCCATGAAAGAAATATTAAATACCTGTCAGTGTCATTCTTGATGTGGAATTCTATTTTGGTGAATTCTCCAAAGATATCCATGCTTATTAATAGATGTAGTTTTCCACACAAGAATCTAGGTGTGTGTGTGTGTGTGTGTGTGTGTGTATGTTTCTTGGATTACTTAGTAGTAGAAGTAATAAGTAGAAATGAGAAAGAAAAATTTTGATGACAAATCCAACTTCTGCACAAATTTCTCTCATTTTATTTGCTTGTAAAACTTTTGGAAAAATATCTACTTCAAATAATCTGTAAAACCTGGTCACAGTTTCATGGCTTCTTTTATCCATTAAGTTATGTTTTTTTGAAAGGAAGATCTGTAATTAAGCCAGGTGTGGTGGTGCACTCCAGCACTTGAGAGGCTGAGGCGCAAGGATTGCTGCAAGTTCGAGACCAGCTTGGGCTACAAAGTGAGCCCAAGGCCAGCCTGAACTGCATAATAAGACCCTGTCTCAAAAAGACAAAAAAAAAAATTCTGTAATTATAAGTGTTTTGTATTAGTAGAGAAATTGGAAGGAACTTGAAATTACCTCCTTAATGGATTAAAGACCAATTACCTGTAGAGATTAATGAGAACTTTGTTTTAAAATTATTTTATATAATACATAAATATAGATATGCTGTATTAATAGTCAATATTGGAGAAAATGAACAGATAGTGAAATATTCCTATAAGAGTCAAGATTTTTGATTTCAATAGTTAAAGTTGGATCATTTTGACCAAAGTTTTATCAATCTAGATTATTTTAGTTATAAACATCTTAATGTTTATAACTAATGTTTATAACTTAATGTTTATAACCTAAGGGAAAATGTGTGTATATTTCTTTAAAAATGAGTGAAGTTAGTCTGTTTCTTCTGAGTAGTCTATCCATTACATATATTCTTAGCTGATACATCACATTTTATTAAGAACAATGGAAGAGCTAAGATTTTGTGCTACACGCAAGCTAATAGGTTAGTTTGCTGCAGATTTTATGCATTCAGGCAGAAGGCCTAAAATGCCAGGATCAGAAAGAAATGATGGTTTATTATTCATAGCAACAACAGCAGCCAAACCACCATCATATTTCGTCAGTGTGACTCTCACATTTTGTGTAATCCTGCCCTGCTGAATGTAGGTGCGATCTCTCAGTACTGGGGTATCGCTCCCGCGATTTTGTTACGTTACACTGCAAAAAGGAGAACCAGAGATAAACAGGCGATCTACTTAAAAACTAGGCATTTTCTCAGCCTGTTCACAAAGGAAAAAGTCATAAAGAAATGTTCCCGTGAGCTTGGAAGAAAGCAAACACTCATGATGTGAACTGTCTTTGGAGGTCAGATGGTCAGCTGAGGGCTATAGGCAGCCCAGAGGCGCTGAGGGCAACTCCTGACCAACAACCCCCAAGGAGCAGGACCTCATCCTCACACTGGAAAGGTACTGAATCCTGCAATAACCACATGAGAGACTGGAAGAGGACCCTGAGTTGCAGATATGAGTGGCATCTGGTCATCACCTTTGTTTCAGCCTTGGGAGCTACTGCTCAGGAAATTGATCTGCCTGGGCTTCTACTGAAGTGTGAGCAGTTACACAGGAATTCTTTTAAGTTCCTAAATTTGTGGTAATTTGTTATGCAGCAACCAAAAAAAAAAATAGTACAAAAGAGAAATAAGGAAGAGAATCCCTTGTTTATAGCATGTTAATTCTAATTTCTTGTTGCCTCACTAAATATTTCATTATGTAACCTAAGGTAACCACCTAACCAACCACTATGTTACAACTCTTTGGTGTATTCTGCTTTCGACTTTTCCTGGATTGTGATATTGATCGTTGTGAAATAAGTCACCATTTATTGACTTCTATGTCAATGCACTTGCTAGACTTTTTATAGATGAACTTATTTGAACTCACTACAGTTTTAAGAGGATAATGTCACTACATTTAAGAAAAGGAAACTAAATCTGAGGGTTAAGTGCCTCAGAATTGCACAAACTAATGAGCTGTGTTGTGGAGTTGAAATTCTAGCCTCTCTGTATTCAACTTCAAATCATATTTTTATATGTTGCATACTATGACTTCTTGATATTGAAAAATGTCACTATGGGATGATGACTAATTACTACCAATGCCCAGTACTACTCAACTTCAAAGTAAAGGGAAATGGTGCGTCCCTGCCCTCTAGAATTAGTTGTGATCATACAGCCAGTCTTGAGTAATAAAGTGTAAGTAAAAATGATATTCATTTCTGGGCCAAAGCATTTCTTCATTGGAGCTTGATTCTGCAATTTTCTCCTTTCCTGCCCGAATGACTCTGGAAACCAAGAGGTAAAGGGAAGTGCATGTCAGCCATGGTGCTCGAGGATCTCTGAGGAGCAGAGTTTTCCATATGGTACATGCCACATGAGCAAGACACAGACATTGGCTCTTTCAAGTCACTGAGTCAAAGTAGTATTGCTTCTGTGACACAGTGTAGTCTTTTTGACTTGTATGCTTGAATCAAAATTGTAATTATAAGTGTCTGCATTTCTTACTGGCAGTTTTAGATTGAATTGAGGCACCAATTACCCACTTCATATACTATGCTTTCTCCGTATTGATCTGCTTGCAGGTCCCTAGATATGTGGCTCTCTCTCAGATTTCAGCATCTTGAACCCTTTCTTCTGTTTGCCTGACATGGGCAAGAGTCTGTCACTGTGGGTGATTAAGAGTGAAGGGTGAATTCATTGCAGTTGGATTTGCGTCCTGACACTTCCGTTTTTTTTTCTTTTATTGCCTTAGGCAAGTAGGTTAAGTCTTTTTGATCCCACAAATGGGGCAAGATGCTATTTTATTTTGCCATCTGTAAAATGGAATAAAATAGTACATGAATCATCAGGTTGCTGTTAAATGAAAAAAGAGTAAAACATTTAGATTACTGTTATTATTATTATAGTTTTCACTTATATATCACCTCCTCTGGGAAGATTTTGCCATTCTTCCTGGTTTGATTCGGGGCCTTTCATTGTTTTGCTGTAACAGATTGTCAAGGCATTTATCAAACTACATCATAAAATTGTATGTCTCTTTCCTAATGTTGATACCTGAAAAATATGGATTAAAGATACAACAATACTATATTCCTAGCACTTAGTAATGAATACATATTTTCTGTGTGAATAAGGAAATTCAGTCAATAGCTGTGGGCCTCAGCTAGAAATTACAAAGGAAATAATTATGAACTTCAAGTAAAATTAATCTTATAAATGATAATTGCATGAGTTACTCTAGTTACAGAATTGTTCTTTTAACTAACCTGATTGATCAAATTTTCATTTTTCTAGAGTTATATTAAATGGAATGTAATTTTCAAAAATTTATATATTTTTGATTTCTCAAATTGCTGAAAGCATAAAGTTGATATTATGAACAGTTTGAAATATAGCCAGTTACTCTGGCATTAGCAACCTGGATTATACTTAAAGAGGTACACTACCTAATACACTTAATAATAAACATTATTAATTAGTTTTCCTCTTACCTGATCTTAATGTTACACGTTCCAAAGCTTTGTCACATAATGAGCAGGGAAATTAGCAAGATTTCAGCTTCTACTGTACTCTTTCCATAATCAGTCAGATTTTAAAAGACCTATTAATCTTAAATTTTATAATATTTTATCTGTTTTTTTCTCTCAAAACATCTGACTCTAAAATCTGTTAGCAAATCATCCAACCAGTTAAAACAAACAGAAAAGGCTATGCTTTAAATAAAAATTTCTTTGTGGTACATATGTCCACAGCCCAGCAATGTGTATCTGTGGCTTGTACTTTCTGTTGAGATTTTTGTGCAACTCACAAAAATGCAAGGGAAAGCAAATGTCATTTCAAAACTTTCCTCTAAATTCTAGAAAGTGTTTCTCTTACTCTTAAGAAGCTTTATGGCCGCTCTTAAAAGATACTTAGCTGTTGAAAAAGAAAAAAGGTAGCTTGTCATATATAATTAACATTTACAATTGTTTTATTTCTCCATAAATAATTCTAGCTGTGATCAAATGATGAGGCAGGACTAGCCACTTCTCGGTCTTTGCTTTTTTCTTGTACTCCTCGGCACTGCTTCCATTAGCTTCAATACAATTTTTGACTTTCTTTCATATATATTGTCTAGCTTCATTCCTATTTTTATCTTAGTTCTTTTCTATATTCTTCCCTTTTCAAATTTTTCTTCTTGTTTTTCATTTTTTTTTCCAGTTTCCTTTTCCCTTTTCTGTATTGTTATTTTTGTCTTTGTTACATTTTCAAAGAATGAAAAAGTAAAGTGTGTCCACCAGAGGGCAATCTGGTCACACACACACACACACACACACACACACACACACACACACAGGAGGTTTCCTTTCTTTTTTCTTTCTTCATTTACAACTTCCTGCCTGTAGAAAAGTGATCTTCAGAGATTAGGTAGTTAAAAAAAATCTTTCATTTACAAACTGCTTTTCCTATATCTCATGTGGTCTCAATGATTTGATTTGTGAAGACCTGAACTATCTTCTATAGATTAGTATAAAGAGTATGTTATCCTTATTCTGATGGCTTTAAGGACACAATGCAATTTTTTGTTGTTTTAAATACAGCATAACATTTCCAGAAATAGTATTAGGCCTAAACCAAGTGAGTCTAAGAGGCTATGAAAACACATGGTGAAATGAGAACTCAGGTTGTGAGATTATGGTGTGTAAAATACAAAGAATAAGTAAACTCATTTTTGGGATAAAATATGCAACTCTAGAATTCACATATATTATACTCTCATTTAAATATTATTTATTTTTCTATATTTAGACGTGAAAATATATACTAGGAATTGATACAACTTTGACTTGCCGATTTGTGATGATCCTTAGAAATAGCATATTTGAGTTAATTTCAGTTAATAAACAACCATTTGAAAACATGATCCTTGCAAAATGGCTCAATATGAAGTGATTTTCAGCATCTTCCAGAGTCAGCATTGCTTGTTGAGTTGACCAACTGCTGATCTCAGGGGAATTACCACAATTCGCTGACATCCACTTGCCCCTCTATGAATGAAGATACATTTGATTCTTTGTGTGTTCTGTGGGTAGCAATAGGTCAACATCAAAGAGAAAGGGCTTGAGTTTTCTTCCTCATTATCTCGTGCACCTACACTCATCTGTCTTTCTCTTTTGAAAGTACCACTCTGGACCCCAAAAGTGTTGGGTGAAGAAAATAAATTTTCTACATAGAAGCTTGGCCATTTTTTAAAAACATCTGAGAGACAAGAGAAAGTGTCTTTTGATTTTATTACCTAAAGTAATGAGAGGCATAACCAGGTGCTACTTGGGTTCTTTGTAAAAAGCAGGGCATCTGGGAGACTCATTCAAATGCTGAAATGCTGGGGATAGAAAGGAGAAAATTTTGTGGTTAGATTTTCAGTCTCCGAAAACTTGAGTTAAACCTTCCGTATCCAAGATCCCACCACTAAGTCGTCAGGTGATTGGCCTTCAATATTTACCAGCCTGTCAATACCTCTTGTCTATCAAATTATCAGGTTTCCATCTGCCTGTGTCATAGGCAACTTGTAACTGCATCTCTGTGGCATCATTTTCTGCCAAACAAACATTTCTAGAAACCTACCAAGTGGGTAGAACACTTTACCTCCATGCTCTGTTTTGCCACTTATAATTCAGGGTCACTGCTAGAGGTACTTCATGCCTCTGTGCTTCCAAAATCAAATTGGATTTAGTGAAGGGAGGGTTGGATTAGCGGTCTTACTCATATAATCAGCATGAACTTGGAATGGATGAGCTCACCAGTTTCAGAATCTCAGTAAACTTCGCCATTCTAATATTACATCAAAATAAAGCCAACAAAAAGGAATCTGCGAAGATAATTTTCACTTGAGTTTGAATGTAAAGACCTCATAATACCCTTTCCAACAATTTTAAGTAGATAATTTCTGCCATAGGAATAATTCCTTGGTCGACTTAATCTTTCTGTGGCACAGAATGTGACCTTGTTGAATGTATGAGTTATCCTAGAAGTGTCTGACTTTGTAGGCATTTTGGATGTGTAATGTGGTTCTGACTTCTGCCTGTGGAAACTCAGAGTAGATGCAAGTTAAAGAGGTATTTTCAATGTGGTGCTGATTCAGATTTTAAAACTTGCTAAAAGGGACCCAGCTCAGAATTTTAAAAGTTTACTTCTAATCTGAGTGTCCTCATACCAGGTGCTAAACATGTTGACTCAAGTAGAAAATAGGAATCCATGTCATGAAATTTTAAAACTTGAAGTAACCAAGATTTTTAAGTGCATTTCCATGTCTCATGGATAAGTAACTGAAGTCCACATAGATTAAAGCAAGTTGCTCAGCAGTTGTACTGATCATTTATATTTGATTCTGAAAATTTTTTGATATAGCAATAGTTAAGATATACAACTAATCTGCAATATAATCATGCACATGTGGTAGACTGCTTTGAACATTTACCAGGTCATCTTTCATCCCATATAAAGATGAAATTTCTTCAGGTAAGAGAGTGGCATTAAGGAGTCATATCCTAAATAAAGAAACCTTCACTTTATTTGATAGTGAACTCTTTAAATATTCCTGTGTTGAAGGATTTCACTAAAACAAAATACATATTTGAGTTCACACAAGTAAATAAAATATGTTAATACATATGCAGTTTCACACTAACATCTTAATGATGTGTTTACATGACTGTAGCTGATACTTTTCTTTGTTTTAAATGGCAAGGGTTAATTATTCCTTTTAGGCATTCCACCTGCAGTTTGGGTAGCTGCCTCTAGGAAAGTGGTGGTCAAAGTGTGGTCCTCTCCTGTCCGTTAGCAGCAGCATGTGGGGAATTTGTTAGGTGAAGTCTCGGGCCTCACCTCTTGGGAAGCAGGAGCGGGAGGTCCACAATCTGTGTTTTATCAGCGCTCCATGCAACTGCAGCGCAGCGTCAAAGTTTGGCAACTAGCCCTATGGGAGGACCTTGATGTTGGCGTATAGGAAGAAAGGTCTACTGACTTTAATATTTTTAGATGTTTTTTCTGTTAAATTTATCTGGAGAGGGTGATTTTGCAAAGGGTTAAACCATTTCACTGTAAGAAAGAAATATGAAAAGAATGGAGACCATTTCCTTTGTAGATTTGTTTTCAACACTGAGCTTTGGCAGTGAGCCACATGCTAATCACTTAAAAAGTTTTTGTTATTGTTGTTTTTTAAAGACAGGGTCTTTAGAATTTGCTGTCCTCCTGTCTCAGCCTCCCAGAGTGCTGAAATTATAGGTGTGTGTCATCACACCTGACTATCTTTGGAAAATTTTTAAATTTCTTCCTCTTGTTTCTTCATTTGTGGATTTAAATATTGCTTGCTTCTCGCTTTTAATTGTGTATGAGTATGCAGGTCTCCTATACAGTTATGCTGACCGTGTAGTAGCCATCACGCGTGTATTTTACCTCTCCTGGCTGCAACCTTGTGGCTTCCTTGCCAGAAACTGCCAGTCTCCCCAATGGTTCTCTGACAGATTCCCCTACACGCAGTTCTCAGCAAGTCTAGACTGCATTGTTCCAAGAAACCTTGCAAAGCCTTTCGCCAGAGACTGGTGTCATCAAACCCCATTACTAAAATGTTCAACATTTCTTCCAATTAATGATGTGAAATGTAAAAAGCCTTCCTCGAGTTTCTTGAAGATGGCAATAATGAAGCTTGGGAGAAATAGTCAAGGGACTGGGGCTAATTAAAATGCAGCAGGGTACAGAAACAGAAGTAACAGGGCTCGCTAGGCCTTGTCTCTGGTAATCAGCAGCCACTGACTTCCCCACACTAATTGACAGGAGATGTGGGGCTCCCGAAAGCACACACAGCGCAGATTAATGGAGTCAGCGCATGCTGCTCTTCCTGCCTGATTTGTCTCATTAT
>RJWT010027368.1:0-15529 GCA_004365215.1 Cuniculus paca | reverse complement strand
CTCTGCACTGGCATAAGGGGATGAGGATGCCAGATTTATGAGACCATTCGGAGCATCTTGAAGCTGCTTTCCCAGAGCAGCTGCGTCCTTTCCACAAGGGAAGCTTTCCCCTTGTATCCTAATTGGGCATGAAATCTGACTCACCAGCACAAGTTACAGTGGAGCTGGCCAACAGACCAGCTGCCTGTGAAGCCCCTTGACTAACCCACGTCCAGTGACTGAAATTGATGTGGGATCAAGGCCATGTTAACCTGGCAGATGCTGCAAGGAATTCAAGTCACCTCAGCTCTGGGCTCACAGAACAATAAATTGCCCTAGTTTGTTTGTCCTCGTGGCTTCTGAAAGGCCAGAAGTGGCTCAAGAGCCCAGATATTTTTATCCCGATGGGAGATTCGATGACATAATATTGGCACCATGAGTCATTCCTTTTATGCACTAACTCATCCCATTACAGAGTAGAGAGCAGGTTCGCAGTGAAGAGCTTCACCTTGAGAGAATTTGCTCCATTGCAGATGTGAAGATTGGCACCTTTCTAAGCCACCTGTGGATAATGTCAGCTATTGGTGAGTCTCTGCCAAGCTGCAGGCAAACATTATTTATTAAAGGCAAAATGCCACGGAGCTTTAAAACTGCAGGCTTTAGCGTCAGACAGTCCAGGACAAACCAGGGTCAGTCATCACTGGATGAGTTTGCACAAGTTACTTAACCTCTCTGAGCTTGAGCTTCCTCTGCTGAAGTTGGATGTTGTCTTTCACACAGGGGATTGCTGTGAGAATCAACTGACAGAGGACACAGAAGCACCTGGCCTGGAGAAAGAGCTCGACAATGCAACTTGTTAGTATTAGACAGCATTTTTTTTTCCATGAAAACTGTCACGCAATTAAGATTGGTTTGGACAATACAAAGGGGCAAAAACATCTCCCCTGCTGACATAAAATTCCATAGATAGCAATGTTCTTTTTTTATGTTCTGAAAGTATTTCAATCCTTAAGAATTTGTTCACACAGTATAAATCTCGCCGCTGTGAACCTTGGATAAAGAAACTGGCTAATTTTCATTCCAGAAACCTTACAAAAATGCTATTCTCAATGAGGCCCGCTTTTGAGGAAATGGGCTCCAACAGATCTCACGCTATTACTGAAATTATTGATTTATATTCCCTCCTGATAACTAATTAGAATTAATGCAACTTAATGACCCAGCTTCTCTCCAAACTACTTACCAAGTTACAGAGACCGTAAGGACCCACATGTGCTTATCTGGACACCATGGCAAAACAGGGCCCCATGGAAGAGATGAAAGAGCCATGCTCTAAAAGCAAGAATTACTGAGGTATAGGGAATTCTACTTAGCTTGATATGGGAACATTTATTTTATTTTAGTCTTAATCATTGTTACATTGAAAATCCTTTCTACCATCTTATGTACACAGATATGCCCAGGTATCTTTACAAAGCCCAATAAATCTTACCACTATAAGGGACTTCCAAGAACATCCTGTCCAGTCTTTCTTTTACAGGTAAACAAGTGGAGACACAGAACATTTAGCAATTGTCTGGGCTCACACAGCTGCTTAATAGCAAAGCAAAGAGTGGTAGCTGGGTTTTCTGGTAGTCCACACATCTGGTTCTTATTCCAAGTTTTCTTTAAATACTCCTGATGTTGTGATGCCTGTTGGTTCCCAGTTAAGGATTCAGGACAGGTAAAAGAGGAGAGATGGGGTTCAGACAGAATTATCTTAGTAAGTGCCTAGCAATCCCTTACTTTTTATTTTTTCTCCTCCTATCCAATTTTGTGAAAAGTCAGGTAATGAGCTTCTCGTCAATTCTGGCTGTCTTCTACAGCAATACCCTGATGACCCATGCTCCCAATTCCTTCCCTCCTTGCATTTCATGGGACTGTGTACCATATGAAAAAAAAATTCTGGAAGCAGATATTTCCATACTCTCGAACAGGGTTGCCTCAGAGGGGATCCTCACGTCCCAGGCCCCCTAGGGACTATTCCAGAGAGTCCCAAGGGCAGAAGCAGTGGTCTGACTGCATAGCCGTAGGGTGGGCTGGCAGCCTCTCATTAGCAGAACCTTCTTTTCTCACTGTTCTGCAGGGTTCTTCGCTTTTCCTGACCACAGTCGCAGTAGGGCCTCCACCAACATAGAGACCTCACCTTCACCATTATCACTTTGTCCCCTCCTGCCCAGCCCCATTACCACCTTGTTGTCATGGGCTAAAGAGAAAACTAAATTATAATTGCTCTAGCCTTCACCTTCACAGCAGCATGGTTTGGGAAACAGCCTCCCTTAGCAAACAGGGCCAGAAAGAAACAAGTGTCCAGAAGTAAGAAAGGAAGAACATTAGAATGTGTTTAGATAGCGGGTATAGAGGAGGTCTTCACACAGTGGGATGGGGAATTATGTACCGGCCGGACGATTTACATAAGAATTGCAGGCATGTGCAGGCACACATCCCAGTGCAGGAGTTTACATATGAGATTTGCTTAAAAACAAATCTCCATTATATTATCTCAAACACCAAAGACCGCAGGCTTTAACACGGTGATCAACGTAATCTCATCTGGATAAATACTAAATAACGACTTTCAAAATATAAAACAACTCCCTTTTTATTAGAATGACACACTTGAAAAACAAAATAGAACTTTTTCCATATACTTCCAAGAAGAAAAGCTCGGAAGCTTCCAGCCATCTATATGCATATTCTACTCCCCAAATACCTGCCCCCAGGGAAATTCCCGTGGTCCTCTGAACAAGTTCTCCATAAAATTCTTTTCCCTTTTCATGTCATTCATTAACCAGCTTCATAAGTGGAATGACAGTCCTCCTAAATTAAGTACTGTATACTTCAGGCTAATTTTATGTTTTTTATCACAATAGCGGGGCAGTATTAGCAGCCTATTATTTTGTCAGCTTTCTCATTTAGCAAAGCAGCTTCAATTTATTAACAGTGAGGAGTGTGCATGAATCAATATGTTTCATTGGGCAATGTGTCATTTGTTAATCGGATATTGATGAGATTATTGACGCACAGCTAATTAATCTCAAACTCAGTGCTAGCCTTCATATGTTTCCTTAATTATGTCCTTCATCTTAGTCTCCCGGCTGCGGCACCGAGTCAGGGCTGGAGACAGTGAGTGAGGTAAGCTGTCAGAGGTTCCTTTTGCACATTTACAATCCCTTGGCAGTGAAATTATTTTCTTAGTTGTAAATAGGTATCAAAGAGATATTTAATAACATTTGGCAGTAGATTGATATTGATTGGTGTGGACCGGCGTCAAATCCAGCAGCCACTGAATTTTGCCTCAGAAGGAGACTATTAAAAAAGAAAATGCTTCATTAGTGTTAAACAATTGCATGACTCGGTTGTCATCTGCCCTCTAGAATTTAAAAATTGCTCTTCTGTGGACACTGTTTGTAGACCATTGGTGGACTATTTCAGAGAGCTTAGTTTTGCTTTTCTCTTTAACTCTTTATGGGCACCTTTCTTAGACATAAATAGCATATTTACAGGACTAGAAAATTCAGAAGGAACTAGACTCCTGGTAGGTTTTTAAAACTAATTCAGCCACTAAGTGACACAGCGCAAGTTCCACTGACTGCACCTATAAATCCATGAGCCCACCACAAAATCAAAATCTTTATATTACAATAAAAATCTACTTTCTCACTTGATTTAATTCTTCCTGAACTTCTGAGGCAAAATGAAAAATGCAGGCTCCAGTCCATTAATTAGTCCTGTCAGTCTCCTATGGGTGACAACAGTACTGAGTCTTTATTTACTCATGCATAAAATGGGACCAGTGATTCCTTACTTGATTAATTCACATGATTCTTATGAGATACATAAGGTGATATGCATGAGAACATTTAAGATATTACAAGGCATCATTTGCTTTGCTTTGGTACAAGTTATCCACAAAAGTTTCTAAGTTTATTTCCTGTTTGAATAGTGTAAAAGGTACATAATCATTAGCTTGTGGTGATACTTCTGTCTATTGATTAATTCCTCATACAAGGTCACATGACATGCTGTAGAAAAAGAAAGGGAGTTGGTGCTAGGATATAGGTCTTAGTCTGGATGTTCCTCCTAATTCATGGCTTTCTCTTGTCTAAGATGCAAAGAAGAATTAACTCAGCATGAAGTTCCTTTAACTCTTCAACAAATCTAATTTAAAATACCATTGCCTGGAAGTGTGGATTTCAATAAAGAATCCCTCTTGAAAGGTCAGTGTTCCAATGTTTTCAGCATCTCTGTAAAGAAAGAGGTCCTTGGACAATTTGCTTCGAGCGAGAGCTAGACTGAGGGGCAATGCACAGAATTAGTGGCTACTGTTCCTTCACCGTGGGGGATTAGACAGTGTCTCTGTTTTGTTCTAAACATATACTACTGTTGAGCCCAACAGAAAAATTTCTCAGCTCACATGATTAACCAAAAACTTCACCTTCTCTGGAGTGTGCATAGGAATATTAAGACACCTAAAAGTAATGATGAATATTAAGGAAAGGGAGAAGGAAGAGGCAAAAGGTGTGTGCCAATGAAAATTGATCTACAAATTTCCTTCCTATAGTTCCACATGAAGCAGATACTTAACATTAATTATTTCATTCATGGCACTGAATTCTTCACTAAACATTGGGTCTTCGTAGTGCAACTACAGACTATTTTGGAACCAAATGGCTACTGGTAGCTTAATTTCATATCATTCTCTTCAGTATGCCCCACTCTCTTATGCAGTGTGAGTTACTTTGAAGGCTAAGTGTTAACTTCAGCATTTAAGTACTTTTATGAGTTCCTACTCTCCTTAGGACAAAAACCCAAACTTTTTCCCCTCTCATGTTTTGTATAAAGCTGTGGTTACTATGTCTCCATTTTCAGCTCCCACAATCCCGTTCAAAGACACACCCCTCAATCACCTAAAGACTCCCATGAGGCCCCACCTTCCAAAGGTTCCTTGCTAATTTATGGTCTTATTGAATGCCTTTCAGTTTCTTAAGTTCCTCTAAACTCTGAACCATACTGCTATTCCTACAATGCTCAGCTGTATGACCCAAGGTGCTTGTCCTCTAGTTACAGCTTCTCTTCTGACAAATGTTCAAATCACCCACCCACAAGTCTGAGTTCTGAACACTGGTGCTCTCTATCATCCCAAGACCTGTTTATTCATCTACCTACAGTTTTCTTGATGGAAAAGATTCCATACAACTTATTCCCCACTCTATGTCTGAGCCTAGCAGAGTTCTTCAAAATTATTAATCTTCATAAATCTATGTCAAATGAACTTAACTCTACTGAAATGAGTTCATTATCTTCCCTCCAAATATATGTTCATCCTTTAATTTATTTCTGTTGTGGTAAATATACTCAGTTTCTCAATCATAAACAAATTTGGTGTTTTTTATTTTTATTTCTCTCTCATTCTGTGGTCTTTTATGCCTTTTTACAAGTAATCTGAATTGACTGTTAAATTTTCATGAAATTTATAAGATGGTTGTTAAATATAACCAATATTATAAATTGTGTTACATGAACTGACACATAAATTTAAAACAAGGGTAACTAATGGTCCAAACTTATCATTTCCTATTGTACTATGCTTTACTATTATCTGTGCTCATGAGGTCATTTCTCTCCATTGTGTGTGGTGAAAACACTATATTATTGTGTGCTACCATAATATACATAGTAAGAATATTTAGATCATAAAAATCAACATGTGTGACAAATTGAATTTTTTCTTTTCTTCTGTAAAACCAACTGTCAATTCTTTAGACCAGCACACCACTGATCTCACTAATTGTGCACTCTTCCTGGTCATGTGGGCCCTGTTTACAGTCAGCCTCTTGTCTGCCAGTCCCTTTAACTCTCCACACTTAACCAAGAAAACATTTTCTAAAACACAGATATGATCAAGTCACTTCTCTACTTAAAAATTTATAGCGTTGCTCAGAACCTATGTATCTGTTATGGTTTTCTCTAGATGTCATCCAAAGTCTCATGTACTCGTAGATGGGGCTTTTCAGAGCTCGCTGGATCTAGGGTGTGTGATACTCGGATTAAGGGTGTGTGGTACTAAATTAGTCCACTCATTGGAATTAGCATAGTTCTGGGTGTGGCTGGATGGATTTACTGAAGACAGAGGCCCCAACCTGGGTGCAAGGTGCAAGTGACAAAACCCAAAAGGTTTATAACCTGGATGAGATAAAAGGGAAAGATATGCTTGCTGCTTGCTGTTGCCTGCTGCTTACTGCCTCCTGCCTGCCTTGCCATGGACTGTTTCTCCACTGTGATGTCCCTGTGCCTGATCACATTGACTGGAGTCAGCCGACTATGGACTGAAAGCTCTACAAACTATGAGCGAAAATAAACCTTTCCTCCTTTAACTTGTAGGTGTCAGGTATTTTGTCCCAGTAGTGAAAAAGCAACTAAGACAGTATCCAATTTCTAAGTCCTCAGCAAGGTTTTTCAAGATGTGGTATGTCTCAAAATTGTGACTTTTTAATCTCTTCCCATGGTGTTTCTTCTACTTAGACTGAACATACCTATTTTAATGAGTACCTGACTTCCCCAGTCTTCATGAATCATCCTGCATGCCCCAACCATCACTGTCTTCACACTCTAATTGAAGCATTTATAATAGTACCATATTTGTAGTTTTTCATGTCTTTCCTCCACTTCACTGAATTTTCAAAAGAAAACACAATATGCCTATTAACAGGCTTGACATATAGTAAGTATTAAGAGTATTAATTGAGTGAATGAATGAACAAATGTGATGGAATGAGATTACAACTAATACTCATAATGAAAATGAACTTTTCAATCAGGATAGTTACAAGTTGACAGTAGTATCACAGTGGCCAAGACTGCGGTGAGTCTTCAAGCAGCTATCATCCATTGCCTTCCTCAAGAGGTTGACAGAGATTGTAGGTCTAGGTATCTCCCTGCAATATGTTTTTATGTAGACTAAATCAGGTATAATTAGTCACAGGAATCTCAGAATTTATGACCAACTATATCATAGCTCTAGATTATTTCTTCCATCGTGGCAGTTGTATCTCTCAATCACAGACAACAGCAGTATAATCTCTATTATAATTCAGTTTCTTCAGTTAAAAAAAAAAAAACCAGTCTCCTGTACAATAAGTGCCAATTGCCTCATAAGATTCATTTCTTCCTTCTATTGACTCCACTCACTTTATGATTGGTTGACTGTCAATTTGGAGCTCTATCTCACTTTCTCATTCTTTCAAAGCCTTCTTCTTGTTGAGTGTTTAGCAAAATTGTTAACTCCTTTCATTTAAAAAATGCAAATATCATAAATTCCTAGTTTTTTCTGCAGCCACACCAGCCAGTTGACAGAAAATATAAAACATCAAGAAAAATTTATTCAAGAAATACTTTTGAAATATGTATTGTGATTCATTCTTACCCTAACAAGGACATCAAAGTTTTCCTTATCGGAATCAGACAAGGATGACAGAGTATAAAACTGAACTCAAAGAAAATACAATCACAGATCTTTTATCTCCAAGACCTTCACAAATCCTAGTGAGGTAATTTCTATGGATTATTTGTAAACTATCCTGCAGGCTACTAATCATAGATCCCACAAGTAAACCCTACTATTCATTCTCAGCTAACACTATGTCAAGTGGCTGAGAATTATATGATAAGCCAAAAATGGTAGATGACGAAAATGAAATGAGACTGAATCACAAATGACATTACTACTTACCAAAATAGATAGGAAATTACATGCTAGGATCTACATATTCAACTAAGTAGAGAGAAACAGAATGTAAAGAATGTACTCAAGTCTTGAATCAGGTGCAGATAAACACATCCAACTATAGATTCATTCATCAGTAATGGCTAATCATGGTGTTCCAGTTTGACCATAATATCAGAAAAATGTACAGATTTAGTCTTTTATTTAAAAGCACTAAAAAGGGTTGGTGCACAGATTAAGAGATACCGTGAATGCTTAGCATGTGTATGGCCTCAACTCAATGACCACAAATTAACTAATTAATTAATTAACAAACTGCCAATATAGTGGAACAAAGAGAGCACATACAGTGGGGATGAGTAATATAATTGGCATTTGGAATATATGAGTTAGATTGATTCTAAATGGACTATGTAATTTTTTGTAGCCAAAATAACTCATCGAAGAATCCTGAAAACCTCTTTGAGACAAGGAAACATAAGTACTCTGTTAATCCAGTCCTACACATCAGCATAAGACAAATGAAGAGCAAGTAGGATTTACTTAGAATAGCACTGTCTTATAAGAAACAAAATGTGAGTCGCAAATGTAATTTTAAATATTTTAGTTAAAACACTTAAAATCTAAATAAATAGGTAAGAATAATCCTAATAATTTTAATATTAGGATAATCCTAATATTTTATTTATCCTAATAATTCCAAAATATTTTCAAATATTCCCAACTACTTAAACATGAAATCAACATCAAAAAGTAACATAAATAATAATAGATGCAATTTTTATTGCAAATCCCTTTTAGTTCATTGATTCTTACATAATATTTTTATTGATTTTTGCCACTCTCCTGCATCTATAGCCAACCTATGACAATGTGACATTAGATTAAGTAAAATCATATTATTCAATTTTGGAAAGTTGCTAATATTACTGCCAAATGAGTTTCATTACAAAATGAATGTTGGCTGATATATTTTTATATATATATATATATAATATATATATATATAAAATTAAAATATATAGAGAGAATATATATATATATAAAATTAAAAGGCTTCATAAACGAATACAAAAGCTTCCTTCAGAAGTCCACTTATTTTTCAGGGACATGAGCTACTTTCGTGCTGAACTACATAATGGTTTTCATTAAATACGTAAGAAGTTTTCAAGATTTGGCATTAAGGAGAGTGTAAGGCACACGAATATGACACACGTTCAAGCGCACACCTCATTATGAGAAGTCACAGCTCACTTCCAGCCCAGGCAATCAACAGACCAACACCAAGAGACCTGGTCCGTGGGTCCTGCCCACAGCCATGGTGTAAACACTCCAGGTACCACGCGTGTGTCTTGAGAGCACTGAGGCACACTGGAGAGATAGCGCTGTCCCCCACACCACACACGCCTGCGGAAAAACCCAACGGCGCAAACACTGGCAAAATGTAGGCTGTACTTAAGAAGTGGCGGGTCTAAAGACTCATTACCTTTCATTTTGGTAACAGGCTTGCCACCTCGGTGACTGCTTCCTACGGGGCAACTGCCCTCGGCTCTCACGCCTGCGCAGCTTCCTGAGCAGGTTTGCAATAGATGCTGGGAGCCCTTGGAGGGCGCCAGAGCGCCTCCAACCAGGGTCACGCGCACGCGCAGGCCAGGTCTGTGGCCCACCTTGTCTGAGGAGAGGAAAGAAATGGCGCTTCAGGGCCACCTCCTGAATTTTTCAGCAGGAGGGAACATCTCCTCACAGAAACTTTGTGATCATCCTGCATTAAACTGAGCGCATCTGAAAAGATAGCATAGTATTGGAAAATTACAAACCTGCCATTCATGCACTTAGATACCTCCTTAACTGAATGACTTTGAGGTTTTCTATCCTAAAAAAAAAGTCTCTTCATATTGGGCCCAATGCTTTTGTCTCCCTTGGAAAGCATTTTTTGATTCTTGTTCATGCATTTCCAAAGCTAGAGTACTCTTTCCTCCTAGCCCATCTGAAGGTCCCATTAAAGAACAGTTCTTCCAAAGAATTTCAGACTTGGGAAACCGGCAAAGATGTGATTTGCCCTGACTCCATTTCTAGAGTTTCTCTAACATTTTAATACAGTATATTTATTTCATATATAGTGTTAACTCCCAAATGTTTTCTTTCCAAAGTTTTGTGAAACCTTTAATCAAGACTTGGCAATCACAGCCAATTCCAATGGACCTAGTAGGTACTATGGCAACAATTCCCCCTCTCTTGTTGGTAATACATTGCAGACTTTCCGTTGCAAATTTTAAAAAATTAGAAAGTCCACTCATTAGCTTCAATTTTTAATAGTTTTTAGATCTTCTGTCATCAGATCATCTTTATGGTAATTTGCAGGACTTACAACATTTCTCACTCCACAGGATAACTATGACCCATCAATAGTACAAGTCTGTGTTGGAAGACTCAAGAGTCTGTGCTGGAAAGCTGAAGAAACTGAAAACCAATAACCAAAGGCAATAACAAAGACCAGAGCTCCTCCAAAAAGGGGAAACAGTTCCATCTTCTTTCCCTTTTTAGTCTGTCTAAGCTACAGGCCTATTGGTTGGTGCCACCCATATCTAGTGTCTTTCCCCCTCAGTTTGATGACCTACATGTCAATCACTCACAGACACATTCAGAATTTACTAATCTGCTAGGCCGCTCTTACTTAAAGTTGACCTCTCACAATTGAAGATCACAAACTCAATCCCTTCAACATGGCCACTGTAAAGGAATCTGATGGAAATGTGCACTAGTTAAAAACTAGGGGTAAATATCATAAGGAAATTGGATAGGAGTTCAGAAATGAGTTTCACACAACTTTAGCAAACCTGGGAGAAGCACCCTAGACGACAGACTTGTGACCCATGGCCTTCCCTTTCAGTAAGGCCCCAGTTACATTTTCATGCAACAAGATCTTCTATAGTCAAAATGTCTTAGCAAAAACCAAGAAATTTCATAAGCACTTACAGGTGTGTTTCAGTGAACATTCCTGGTGTGGAACAGTCTTAAATCTCTCTTGCCTACCCCAAGATTCTCCGATCAGTAGGAACACTACCACTGCCTAACAGGGAGTGAAGTTTGCCACCCAGCAGCTTCGTTTGCAATCCTTTGGTGTACTCACTACTTGTTTCTTTTCAATAATTTTCTGGTAATCTTTTCTTGTCAAAACAAAACAAAAAAAAAGTAAGCATTTTTCCCTGTCATCTGTACACTGATAAACTGACAAAGATTCACACTATGAAAACAAGAATAAGTCTTCTTTAAACAAGTGCTACTAAAAGTCCAAAGTGAGCAGAATTATAGATGTTCCTTGATTTATAATGCTGTATGCCCCCCCCAAAAAAAACCCACGTTGAAAATACCAAGTTCTATAATGGCTGGTTTCCAGCATTAGCTCTGGACCATGGGCCAAGCGACTTTCTGAATGGGGTCTTCATTCACCTATCTTTACGTGAACATCAGAGCTGGTGGAAAATGGTGAAAATACAGTATTCTCCAGTTGGAGATCTTTTGCACAATGGCGGTCTTCTCATTAATCCTCAACCCAAGCGACTCTAAGCTCAAACTCAGCAAAACCACATGGAATCACAAACACTCTGGCAGGCACTGAGGCTATAGTTCATCCTCAGTACTACATGGAAGCCAGGCAGCAGCAAGCCCCTTGGCTCTTCTGTGACTCGGCCATACTCAAGCCTAGCCAGATGCCCCCTCCTAGACTCTTCCACATCTCCTCCTCCGTTCTCTCTCTTTCCTTCCTCACCGGATAAGGTGCGGTGGGGTGGCACAGTGCACACACACACTGCAGTCACCCAGAAGGAAGGGCTTTGCCACCCCCTATTCAATGCTCTTATTTTGCACAAAATCTTCAAAATCAGGTACTTGGCACTTGCATCACATACTAGTTTTCATCAAAAATACTTGAGCTATATTTAATGTATTTATGTTTGTTTCAGTTTCATTTAGACGTACCTGACAAAACTTATAAACATTCCAGTATACAGTATAAAGATGTGATATGCATATGCATTGTGAAAAGATTACCAAAAATTAGTTAATGCATCCATCTGTACACTTAGTTACACTTACTGTATGCATGGGTGGGGGAGAAGGATTGTTACGATCTATTCTTCCACATATTTCAAATAAACTATTCAGTAGTATCAACAGTAGTCACCACGCTGTATAGTAGGTCTCCAGAATTTAGCCTTCATAAAATGTGAAGTGTATTATCATTGACTAACACCTTCCCACTCAACCTCATACTTCAGTGAAAAAGTGAATTCACACAACCATGTATTTTCCAAACACACAAGTTTGATAACAATCAGATATCATATCAAGCATCCAAAAGTCAATTGCCTGTAGATTTTCATCCTCTTTAACAAAACTGATTCACCTTTTGGAGATGAACTTATATAAGTCAAAAGCATCTCTATTTCAGAATCATGTCTTCCCAAGTTGAGTAAGTTCACGAACTTGTACCAATTCAGTACTAACATTAAATTCAAAAAAGTTTCACATAAACTGAAATGCAGTTTTAAACATGTTGTTACCAACAAAGTATTCTTCAATTTTTATGTTGTTTCTGTAACCAATTTACCTAATGTAGCTGATCAGAGTTAAAGTACTCAAAATATTCTGTGTATTGATTCACATTATTGGAAAGTATAAATCATTATTATTGATCACAAAGTCATTATTACTGATATCAACCTAAATTCTTATATCTGCCTACTGAGATCACAAATAAGTATTTCCTTTCTTGGGAGCTTCAAATTTGGCTAATTTATATGCTATGTACTCAAATGAGAAAACACAAATCACCACACCATTGTTTGTTTTTGATTAGTGAGTATTGAATACATTGATCATTCTTTTGGTTGGAGTTAAGAGTAGTAAGTCTTTATAAAATTCTTGCTCAATTCCACCAATTAGCACTGGAAAAGAACACAAGATCCTTAAGCTTGCTGTTTTCTTTTTCTTTCAAAAGTCCTACAAATGGGCAGTATGGCATTTTCACATCTTTGTAGAATTATGCTTAATAATTATATCCATGATATTATTTCATAGTCTTTTGTAGAAGAGAACAACTCACCTAAATTAAAAAACAGTAATGGAAAATTTTAAATTTTTAATAAATTGGTCTTTGATATTGTCTGGATAGCTTTGTATTCTATAGGTACTTACTGGACAGTTTAACTTGGTATAAAATATTGCTTAGTCTTAGTCTCACATTTTCTAACAAGATTTTCATACTAGAAATAGTAATTCATTTTATCATCTCTTCAGTTAAAAGTAGGCAACAGAATCCAAGTTAAGGGCTGGCAAATATTAGAAATTCAAATACTGTTAGAAATTGGTTTAAAAAAATCATTCTTAAGGAGCCTGGAATGTAGCTCAGTGAGAAAGCATTTACTTAGCATATACAAGACCCTGGGTTCAATTCATAGCACTGAACAAAACAAAACTAAACAAGATTCTTAGGACATCTGACTTATCTAATGTTGCTTTTAGGCATCCAAGTTCATTGTTTTGTTTGGTTGTTTGGTTGGTTGGTTTTTTCCCTGTTGGGAGGAAATTTCTTATCAAATCATTATGCACTTTCTGAAAATGTTCCTTTATACTGTCAAATACGTCATTTTAAAAAAATGTGTTTGCATAGCAAACAAATCTCTCCTTCTACTAGCTCTGTTTGCAGCAAGCTACAACTGCCATTCCTGGTGAAAACTGCAACGCATCTTTTTTAGTATCTCCTCTCATTCACTGCCCCCGTCCTACACCTAGGTTTTGGAGAAAAAAAAAAAACTTGCATACCCAGGTACGATGGCACACACCTGTAATCCCAGCACTTGAGAGGCTGAAGCAGGAGGATCACCATGAGTTTGAGGCTAGCCTGGACTACACAGGAGTTCAAGGCTAGCCTAAACTACACTGTATGACCTTATCTCAAAAAAAAAAAATGTAAATGTAAACTATATCACAGTTTCAAAACTCAGTTCTGTGTCAAGGAAATGACTCTGCTTTAAATTTTAAAATACTGTATGTCTGCACTTTATTTTAACTGTAATGTAGCTTGTTAGAACTGACATTCCACGTAGACCAATATATTCATGGGTTATAATTTATATCATGTCACTGTAATCCATGCTCTTGCCACAAAATATTCAAATAAACACATTATTATCTTTCTTAGGTAAATAGAAAAAATAATCTACATCAACCCATGGACACCGATTAGATGCAACACAGGTGCCTAAAATGCTTATGACAATGCAGCAGTAATATCTGACACAATTCAACAATTAGATACGAATGTAGTTCTGCCAAACAATAAAGTTGCAGTTAGTGGGGAATATTCTGCACCACTTCATTTTTTAAAAATTAAATTAAAATGAATTACAACCAAGTGAAAAAGGTAAAATTTAGTTTGTTGGTGGTGCTGGCGGCACACATCAAGGTTTGCACTTGCAGCGGCTGTATCTGCCTACCTCAGCAGGGATGATTTGAAGTAGGAAGAGGGGAGAGAAGAGATGGTGTCGTAACCGCAGCTTCCTCTTTTCAATGCTACGACTAGTTAAGTTAAAACGGGAGTCATTACTCAACTGCTCAGTGCACCCCTGGACAAGGATTAGAATTCAAACAATTACAATTTAAAATAATTTTCAATCATTTTAATGTTACCCGAAACAGCAGGAATATGTAATATTAACATAGTGAACACAGCTAATTTAATGAAATCGAAAATGTGCATTTTAAGCCCACATGAAAAGCACTGAATCTTAATTCATTATGTTACCAATAGGTCTGATCCTTCTGAAATTCTCACAGGAAGCTCTGACATAGCAAGTCCCAAGGATAACGCATCATTATGACTTTCTCGAAAAAAAAAAAAGTTGTCCTGCTTCTCTTCTGCCAGGTTCCCAGTACCTGGCATGACAGCTGACATGTATGGGGACCCTCAACAAATGGTTGGTGGATGATTCAATAAATGCATTTACTTGCATTTGTGAGCTGAAGTTCTTAAGTGTTTTCCCCAGTTGATAAACTCAAATTTTATGCAATGTCTGAAGTATTACAAAAAGCAGCCTGTCCCTTTTAATTTATACTGGAGGGGAAGGGAAAGAGCTATAAAAATAAATTCTACATTAACCTAAGAAATCTGACCTCAACAAGTGCATGCCACACTGTAACTGCAAGCCAATCAGATAGCGTCCTCAAACACCATTATCTTGGATTATTTAGTGCTACAAAACATCAAACCGTCAATTGCTTTTTTACATTTATAGTATTGTATAAATTTATTTAAGAGTAAGTGGGAAGGAATTTATGACCTCTGTCTCTTTAATAATTAGTAGTGCTTGTTTAAAATTGGGTTAAAGCTTAAAAATAAAGATGTGGTATCATTTCACAAAAGCGACCATTTCATTCATACTTGAGAACCTCAGTGTGATGGGTACAAAACACAAGAAAAGAAGGCAGAGATGGAGCATTCCTTTTGAGAGTAATAAAATGCTACCTTGCTCTTCTATTCCCCTTTCAACTCACCATCTGCAGTTAGTGGCATTATTTTGGGTCTGTCTCAATGAACTAGAACACAAGCTGCATTTCTTTGGCATGTTATAGTTTCCAGGTCTCTTCAACTTCACTAGGGCATCAAATTCCCTCAAAACTGTTATAAGGAACTTAGGGCAGACAGTTAATTCCACCTACCTAATGAAAAATACAGGCACAAGATGTTGGATGACCAGCTTACATCATGAAACCAGATGGGCATAG
>RJWT010027367.1:0-15532 GCA_004365215.1 Cuniculus paca | reverse complement strand
AAATGAGTGGGAAAAGTCGTGTGTGGTGGCACACTCCTGTAATCCCAGCACATGAGAGGCTGAGGCAGGAGGATCGTTGCAAGTTGAAGACCTGCTTGGGCTACAGAGTGAGCCCAAGGCTGGCCTGAGCTGCATAGAGAGACCCTCTCTCAAAAAGACAAAAAAAAAAAAAAGTGAAAAACAGAATTTCAGTTATGGCTGTGGGGTTCTATTTGTTTTTGTTTGTTTTTTCAGTACATTATTTTATAATTCCAGAAAGCAAATGCAGATCTACATAATAACACAGACAATGGGACACAGCTCGGGGAGGTGGAGTAGAAGTGGACACAGGTGTAGAACAACCCTTTCAGTGGCCTACAGAGTGGGCCAGGACAGCTACAGTGACAGAGTGGGTGACACCAAGCTGGAAACCCAAGCCTTGTCCCCACACCTGCCTAGAAGACCCAGACAGGCAGCGTCCCACCTCGTCTTCTCACATAGGAACAGTCCCTGGACTTGAAGATGCCCTGTTGAGGACTTTGGTGGCCTCTTGGGCACCTTCCTGGAGCCACTCGTAGCTGCATAATTGCTGAGAAGTCCAATAGTTTCCCAGTGAGCTGGGCATCTTCGAGGGCACAAGGCTTTGGGTGGCTCTGATCTTGGTCATAGATTTAAGAAGGCAAAATACCAAAGGTTCGCTTTATCCTGTCCTTCTAATCCCATCGAAGGCTTTTCACTAAGATCTTGTTCCTGCGGACACAGGCGGGACACAGCAGGTTGTCCTCTAGGTGGGGTGGTAAGAAGGTGCCAGTGGGCAGCAGAACAGGACACTCACGCGTCCCTTCTTCTCGGGCACCCACGCCTGTCCCGCGTGGAACTGCAGCCAAACCCAGCCTGGCGTGTCTGCAGGGAGCCTGCGCCCGTGAACCACGCGCTACCTGACACTGCAGGCCTCTGCTAGCTGCTCCACTAGCCACATCCTCCCAGGGCTGGTTGCGATTCAGCCCCAGGAGACCAAGATGGACTATGGAGTGGCCATGGTCACTGTGCTTATGCTGACCTCTTCATAGAGAGCAGGTAGCTCTTCCAGGGTGGCCAGCTGCCCCTCAGGTACGAGGGCCACCTCAGGCAGGTCACTTCCTGCTGAAGATATCCTTCCCTCTGGACCTTCTAGGGACCTCTCCCTCCGTCTATCTGATGCCTTGATCCTGGCCTCCTTGGCTGTGTTAGGAATATTCTACAAATGGGGCTAAGCACTAGGGATAATACGATAACAGAAATTGCAATTCGGCTGGGTGTGCGGGCATACCCTTACCATTCCAGCACTGTGTTTTGCTTTGTTTTGAGACAGGGTCTTGAAATGTAGTGCAGGCTGGACTTCAACCCACTATATAGCTCAGGCTGGTCTCAAACACACAGCAATCCTCCTGCCTCAGTCTCCCAAATGCTAGGATTATAGGAATGCACTATCACACCTGGCCGTGGTGGGGTTCTTTTTTTGTTTTCATTTTTCATACTGGGAAATTGAACCCAAGGCCTTCACATTGAGTTACATCCCCAACATTTTAAAAAAATTCAGACAGGGTCTTGCTAAATTGCCCAGGTTAAGCTTAATATTTGTAATCCTCCTGCCTCAACCTCCCAGAGTACTGGAATTATAGGGATGCCCAGGTTGGCTGTGAGTCTTGAGACCTCAGACACACAGATGGCACTAGAGAAGCACATCTGAAGTTCATAGGAGAGGCCCAGGTAGGAAGCATCAATTTAAGAATTGTCAAAAAAAAAAAAAAAGAATTGTCAGTATACAGATGATCTTAAAGGCAAAGATCCATGAGGCCACCTAGAAGCAAATGAATAAATGTAGACAAGAATAAAGATAGAAGGCTATCTTTAGGAGAGTGAGAAGGAGAGACTGGTGAAAGGTTAGCCCAGAGAAAAATATTTTAAAGACCAGGTAACTTGTCAAAACAAAGTAATAGTATCAGGAGGGCTGGGGATCTAGCTCAGTAGCCTAAGTGCCTGCCTGGCAAGCGAAAGGCCGTGAGTTCAATCCCCAGTGCCGCAAAAAAAAAAAAAAAAAAAAAAAAGAGATACTGTCTCAAAAGAACAAACAAACAAACACACACACAAAAAAAACTGAGGATCAAAAGAGATAACCAGCCAGGCCTGGTGGCACACGCCTGTAATCCCAGCACTCGAGAGGCTGAGACAGGAGGATCATTGTGAGTTCGAGACCAGCTTGTGCTTCAAAGTGAGTTCAAAGCCAGCTTGAACAGCATAGTGAGACTCTGTCTCAGAAAGACAAGGGCTGGGGATTTAGGTCAGCAGCCTAAGTGTCTGCTTGGCAAGTTCGAGGTTGTGAGTTCAATCCCTGGTGCCAAAAAAATAAAAAAGAGAGAGAGAGAGAGACAACCCTTGGATTGACAACATGGTAATCACTGGTGATTTTGACGAGAGCTGTTTTCAATGAAGTTGCGATTGAGTAAGCCCTAAGAAGAACAGGAGAAATGGAGATAGTGTATATGGACAACTTATTCAAGAAATAAAACGTCTTTGCAAATAGTAGTAGAGATGGGGCTGAACCTGGAAAGAAATGTAAAATCAAGGATCCATTACTTTTTCCAAGATGGAAGACAATGCATGTTTCAAATGGATACAAATGATATATTAGATGAGGGACAGGATAGATGCTGGCTGATTGCTGCATTGATTTCCTGGGGTAGACTACACAAAAGTAGAAAGGATCAAGTTACCAATTGAGGGACAGTTCCTTTTTTTTGTTTTTTTGTGGTACTGAGGATCAAACCAACAGTTCCTTTCTTGTAAGGAAGATAATCTAGGTACAAATACAGGTAGATTGTTAGATTTGCTAAGAGTATGCAGAAGTCAATTACTCTTATTTTATCAGTGAAATGAGTAGGCACTACAGTGGATACTCAAGAAATGCTTTTAGCTGGGTGTGGTGGCTCATGCCTGTAATCCCAGCACTCGGGAGGCTGAGACAGGCGGATCATTGTGAGTTCGAGACCAGCCTGGGCTACAAAGTGAGCTCAAGGCCAGCTTGAATGGCATAGTGAGACCCTGTCTCAAAAACAGGGCTGGGGGTCTAGCTCAGCGGTCTAAGCGCCTGCCTGGCAAGCGCAAGGTCGTGAGTTCAATCCCTGGTGCCGCAAAAAAAAAAAAATGCTTTTAATGCTAAACAATGACAGTTAATTGCCACCAATCCATTATCATAGCCTATAGATTTCTAGTCACTTTTGTTCTTTTTATCTGAAATGTTCTTATTAACATTTTACCCATATTTCTTTCCTTTCTTTCGTTCTCGTTTTTTTTTTTTTTTTTTTTTTTTTGAGGCAGGGTTCCCCTATGTCATTCAGGCTGGCCTTGAACTCACTATGTAGCCCAAGCTACAGGGCATGGTACATATTTTGGCAATTATGAGTAAAGCTGCTATAAACATACATGTGCAAGCCAGGTGAGGCGATAAATATCTGTAATCCCAGCTACACATGAGGCAGGAGGTAAACCTGGGTAACTTGAGCCACATCATCTCAAAACAACAAACAAATGAACAAAAAACAGGACATGGTAATGCATGCCTGTAATCCGAGCACTTGGAAGGCTGAGGCAGGAGGATCACCAAGAGTTCAAGGCTAGCCTAAACTACATAGCAAGAGCCTTTTGTCTCAAAATGGGGTTGGGGATGCTTGGCACTAGAGCACTTGCCTAGCACCCATAAGGGTCTCAGTTCAATCTCTAGGATACTGCCCACCCAAAAAAATTTTTGTGCTTTTTGGGTGGATATAAACTTTCAGTACCTGTTGGTGACCACAAATTCACAATGGCTAATTTTTCACATTTCCCTGTGGGATGAAAGGAAGGATTGTTCGTACCACCCATCTGGGATTTCCCACTGACTCTTCTAAGTATAAGATCATCTATACCCTCTTGAGTCAGAGTCTTGGATGAACTGTAATCTTTTGCTAGCCCCACCTATCAGTGTATACAGTTTATAAGTAAGTGACTGCTTTGGGAGCAGAGAGGGTTGATCCAGAGACACTGACTTCCAAGCTATTGAAGGAATACTACACTTATCTCTGTTTTTCTTCGCTGCACTCTTGGAACAGACAATTGGGGTTCTTGGCTGGGTTCCTGATATTGACAATCGGGACTCTTGGACGGGTTCTTGACAAATACCTTTGGATAAATACCAAGGGGCATAACTGGACTGTGCATGTGCTACCAAAATGAGCACAACACTAGATTGTATAGTAAGAGTATGCTTAGTTTTGTAAGAAATTGCCAAACTTTTCCAAAGTGGTGGTACTATAATACATTCCCACCAGCAATGAAAGATTTTCTGTTTCTCCACAACCTCACCGAAGTGTTTCAGACTCAGGCCATTCTAATAGATGTGTAATGGTTATTTTATGTACTCCCAGAATGTAATTCTTTGATGACACATGATGTAGAAAGCATTTTTTCATGTGCTTATTTGCCAGTTAAGATGTTTGGCTCATTTAAAAAAATATTTTTTTCCTGTAATCCCAGCATTTGGGAGGCTGAGACAGGAGAATCATTATGAGTTCGAGACCAGCCTGGGCTACAAAGTGAGCTCAAGGCCAGCCTGAATGGCATAGCAGGACCCTGTCTCAAAAAGACAAGGGCTGGGGATTTAGCTCAGTGGCCAAACACCTGCCTGGCAAGCACGAGGACATGAGTTGATCCCTGGTGCCACTTTTTTGGGGGGGAATACTGGGGATTTAACTCAGGGCCTTTGCACTGAGTTAGGCCCCAAACTATTTCAATTTGAGACAAGGTCTCACTAAACTGCCCAGGGTAGGATCTAACTTGTGATTTTCCTGACTCAGTCTCTCAGAGTACTACTATTATATGCATATGGTTCAATCCTTTAGCAGCTATCTTCTGTAAACATTTCTCCTGTCCTGGTTGTGGCTTGTTTCATTCTCTTCACAGTGTCCTCCAAAAGCAGAAATTTTTAATAAAGTTTAACTCATCATTTTTTTTCATATATCATGTTTTTGGTTTTTTTTTTTCATATATCATGCTGGCCTTGAGCTCACTTTGTAGCCCAGGTTGGTCTCAAACTTGCTATGATCCTCCTGCCTCAGCCTCCTGAGTGCTGGGATTACAGGCCTGGGCTACCACGCTTGGCCTAGCCTTGGTTTCCTTTTTCTCCTTTCTTTTTTTGTTTTTTGTTCGTTTAGGAGATGGGGGCTCTCAATTTGCAGTTCAGTCTGGCCTGGAACTCACCATGTTGCCTTGAACTCATGTGGATCCTCCTGCCTCAGCCTCCTGAGCACTGGGATTACAGGCTTGCACTATCAGCCCAGCATTATTATTATTATTATTATTATTATTATTATTGGTACTGGGGATTGAATCCAAGGTCCTGTGCATACTAGGTAAACACTCTACCACTGAACTGTATGCTCAGCTGAATGTCTGTTTTTGTTTTGAGGCTCGTTTACAATCCTCTTGCCTCAGCCTCCTGAACAGACATTACAGCTCTGTGTCACCACTTGCAACACTTTGTTTTTTGGTCTGAGACAGGGTTTAACTATACAGTTCAGGCTGTACTTGAACTCTCAGTTTTCCTCCTGCCTCAGCCTCCTGAATGCTGGGATCACAGGTGTGCCACCGTGACTGCCTCATATTTTTTGAAACGAAGTCTCACTGTGTGTCTCACTGTGTATTCCAGGTTGGCCTCAAACTCACGATCCTTCCGCTTTAGCTTCCTCAGTGCAGTTTATACGTGTGTACCACCACTTGCAGGAGTATGAAACTCCAGCACGTTTTTTGAACTCTTTCCTTGGTCTTTTAGAGGAGTTGGCTGTATGTAGTTGAGATTATCTGTAGGTTATTCTTGTATTCTCTTCCATCAATCTATTTGGCCGTACTTTCTTTCTTTTTTTAACTTCAGTTTTAGAGTAAAACTTGAATTTGGGTAATACCAGTCCTCCAACTTTTCTTCCTCATGTAATATATATACTTTGTTTTGGTACTGGAGATTGAATCCAGGGTCTTTGCACTGAGCCACATCCCCAGTCCTTTTTAAAATATTCTTATGAGACAGGGTCTTGACAAGCAGCTAAACTGCCCAGGCTGAACTCCAATTTGTGTTTTTTTTTCTTTCTGAGACAGTGTCTCATGTTGTTCAGGCTGGTCTTGAACTCATTTTGTAGCCTAGGCTGGCCTCAAACTCTCAGCAATCCTCCTGCCTCAGCATCCCAAGTACTGGGATTATAGGTGTGCACCACCATTCCTGGCATTTTATGGGTTTTTTTTTTTTTGGTACCAGGGATTGAACTCAGGACCTCTTGCTTGCCAGGCAGGCGTTTGTGCCACTGAGCTATATCCCTGGCCCCAATCTGTGATCCTCTTTTGTCAGGCTCTCGGTGCTGGGATCACAGCCCTGCAACACCACACCTAACTTTCCTCTTCAGTATCTTCTTCTGCAGTGGAAGGAAATGAATACAGGGCCTTCACACTGAACTCCATCCCCAGCCCTTTTTCACTTTGATAGTCTCATCAAATTGCTAATTTGCACAAACTGGGCTCAAACTTGCAGTCCTTCCTGTGTCACCCTCCCAGAGGGATGACAGGTATGTGCCAACACAAGGCTTATTCTGCGTGTGATTCTCCATATAAATTTAGAATCAATTTGTCACTATCTACCAAAAAAAATTTTTTATTAGTAAAAGAGACAAAAACAACTTTTTTTTTTTTGGTACCAGGAATCAAACTCAGGGCCTCACACTTGTTAGGCAGGTGCTATACTGCTGAGCTGTATTTCCAGCCCAACTGAGTTCTTGAATGCCAATCTACTTTACAGACTGACCTGTAACATCTTCCTTGGCCCCTCCCTATGTGTACTTCGGCCAGAACACACATTTTCTTTTTTTTTTCTTTTTTTGTGGCACTAGGGATTGAACACATTTTCATATATGCTTCCACCTGATGAATTATTTCCTGAAAAGACCACTTAACCAAGACTTGAGATGATTTTCTAATTTGTAAATCTACAGATTGGTTAGAAAGGAACCTTCCCTTCCTTGTTTCTCATCCCTTGACCACTAATACCTCTTCCTGCTTCATTCTGCTCCAGAAAACTATTTATTTAGTACTTTTGCTTTGGGATGAAGTTGGACATTTCCATTTATCCATCATCCATTTTTATACATAAATATCAGTAATAATTTTTATTTTTGCACAGTAATTGCTGGAAGCCTGGGAAAAAAGATCACCTGAAAACCCAATTTCAATTTCCAATGCCTATGAGCATGTAAAAAATATGAAACCAAGCTGGCATGGTGGCACATGGCTGTAATCCCAGCACTTGGGAGGCTGAGACAGGAGGACTGCAAGTTCAAGATCAGCCTGTGCTACAGTGAGCTCAAGGTCAGCCTGATCTGCATAATGAGACCTTGTCTCAAAAAGACAAACAAAAACAAAAAAAACAACAAACCAATCTTAAAAATAACTCTTTAATCATATGCACATAAGGAGAATAAAGGAAAGCACCAAGCTGACTAGGGGTGGGAGCAAGGTTTCCTCCCTTTGTCCCAACATCTGCTTGGCACAGGTCTGAGATTACACAGATGAGCTGAAGTGGGTTGTGCAGTAGAGTAAGGAGAGGACTGAAAAGAGAGGTAAAGGGAGAGAGGCAAGGGCTCGCAGTAGTCTCAGTCAGTGGACTCCAACACAGATTCACTCAGTGCAAGGTCCCAGTAGTGTTCGGCCCCATGCTTTTTGAAATGCTCACGAGCCATGTTCTCTGTAGGGCACTGTTTAAACTTCATCTCTCCAAAGCTCCGGTCTTTGGCTGTACCCTAAGAAACAAAAATTTTAATGAAAACAACTTACATTTCTTTTTTATTCTTTTTCCTTTTTATTTGCAGTGTTGGGGACCAAACCTGGACTTTACACATGCTAAGTACTCTCCACTGAGCTCTACTTCCAGCTCTGTAATTTTTATCTAAATTGGATATGATGAATATATATATTTTTTGATACAGGGTCTCACGATGCAGTTCAGGCTGGCCTACAACTCAGTAGGTAGCCCAGGTTGACCTTGAACTCAATGCAGTCCTCCTGCCTAATCCTCCCAAATGCTGGGATTACAAGAGTATGCCACTATGGCCAGCTTGAATGTGATTTTATGTGAAATCAATGATAACTTCTATCCCTCATACAGATGCATGAATTTCTGGGTTTTTTTAGATAGAGTTTTGCTATGTAGTTCAAGCAGGACTTGAACTTGCTCATGTAGCCCAAGCTGGCTTCAAACTCATGATGATCCTCCTGCTTCGGCCTCCAGAGTGGCTGGTATTATAGGTGTGTGCCACTGAGCCCAGATGTATGGTTTTTTTTTTTGGAGACAGGATGTTGTTATGTAGTTCAGGCTGGCCTCCAATTTGCGGCAACCTTCCTGCCTTAGCTTCCTGAGTGCAAAGATGTGTGTGCCACTACATCTGATGACGCATGAATTTTCATAAATTCATATGCGTAAGAGTTTTGGTGTTTTGACTACAGAGCAAAGGATGAGGAATTCTGTGTTCTAGTGCCTGGTTAGAAGAGCAAATCAAGAAAAACTATATGAGGTAGGATGAGATGAACTTGGCCCTCATCAGGCCTCAAGGACTACATACAGGTTTTCAAGGAAAAAGGAGATGGAGTTAGAGGCTGAAAGAAATCTTTTTAAAAGACTTAAGTCTATAAGCTAGAAGCTGCAGGGCAAGTGACAAAGAACAATTAGAGTAGGAGAGAAAAATAGAAGGAAACCTACAGAAAATGGTAAGAAAAAAAGGTAAAAGTACTGGAATAGCATTCTCACCAGAGATACCTTCAGTAATGGCAGTAATGCCATTTTAAGAGGTTTTCAGGGAGCAGACTCCTATAAGAAGGCTGGAACAACCTGAGTTTTTTCTAAGGCTGAGAAACAATTCCTGAGCAATCTCAGATAAATGAGAGAGAATGGACAAGACTTGGATGGTCTGAGACAGTAAATATGCGAGTAGGGAGGGACTTATGAAACAGAACTAGGCGTGATGCTTAACATTACCTAATTTGCATAAATTGAGGAGTCTGGGGTAAAACAGAAGACTGCATGAAAAATCCATAAAAATAAGTTTCCTGTAAACAGTGGTCTTTAGGGATCAAAGAATAAGAAGGGACTTATTTTTTCTGCATGGTATTGTAGATTGAACCCAGAGCCTTTACACTGAGTTACATCCTCAGCCCGTATTTTTTTTTTTTTTTTTTTTGCGGCACCAGGGATTGAACTCACGACCTTGTGCTTGCCGGGCAGGCGCTTAGACCGCTGAGCTAGATCCCCAGCCCTGTTTTTGAGACAGGGTCTCACTATGCCATTCAGGCTGGCCTTGGGCTCACTTTGTAGCCCAGGCTGGTCTCGAACTCACAAAGATCCGCCTGTCTCAGCCTCCCGAGTGCTGGGATTACAGGCGTGAGCCACCACGCCCGGCTCTCAGCCTGTATTTTTGAGATAAAATTCTCTTTGAAATCTCTTTTTTTAAATGTTTGGCACTCTACAAATTACTCTTTAGTCTTTCCCATTTCAATGATCCACTTGGATAATACAAGCAATCAACAGGTGGCAAAAGTTGTACTTCAGTGTTTTACAAAGGATCACCTACCTCCCAGACTAGTACACATTTGTTAGTTTTCTTCACAGCTTCTTCATCAGATTCCTCATCATCTGGAAAAGATAATATAGCTAAATCTTAAGACAAGAGACTACAGATCTAGGTTCTAAACAAACAGTAAGCAAGTCTACCCAAATTCTTGTAAATATTATTACCTTTTCCCATGTGTTGGAATATTTTTTTTTTCCTGTTAATCTTTATTTTCCCCATATTAGACTGGAAGCTCCAAATTGGCAGGGACATAAATTCAACAAACATTTACTGAGCGCCTACTATGTGGCAGGAGCTATGCCAGATACTGAGAATAAGGAAATAAAAGACAAGTGGTCAATAATAAAAACTTTATCTTAAGCACCTTGGGAGCCAGGCTTTACATGCCCATTTAAGAGTATTTTCAAGAACTTTTTAGCCTAATGGAGGAAGACAAGAGTAACCAAACTGAAAAAAAAATTTTTTTTTCTTCACTGTTGTAGACTGAACTCAGGGCCTTATCCACATTAGGCAAGCAAGCTTCCTCTGAGCTACATCCTTTTCTTTTGAGACAGGGTCTTGCTGAATTGCCCAAGCTGACCTTAAACTTGCCATATGTCTGTCTGATCCTCCACCTGAGCCTCCCAAGTAGCTGGGATTACAGTAGCATGATACCACATTCTTCACTGGAAAAGTTTTAACACTTGCAAAAGAAAGTATAGGTTAATTATAGGGCAAAAATGTATGTTAAGTACCCTGAGGACAAAAAATATGACAAAAGGACAAATAAATTTTTAAGAGTGAGGCTCCCAGCCAGGTACAGTGGTACATTTGTACAGTCTCAGGTACTTGCTATTTGTGGGTTTGAAACAGGGTCTTGCTACATAGTCCGGCAATCCTTCTGCCTCACCTAAGAGTATTGGTTTTTTTTGAGACAGGGTCTTGGTATGTAGTTCAGGGTGGCCCCAAACTCACAGCAATCCTCCTGCCTCAGCCATCTGAGTGTTGGAATTGCAGGCCTGCACTACCATACCTGGTTATCCCCCCTGGTAATGGAATTGCAGGACTGTGTCACCAGGCCTAGCAGTCCCAGCTGGAGGATTAAGGCAGGACTCCTTGAACCCAGGAGTTGGAGATCAGCCTGGGCAACACACTAAGACCCTAGCTCAAAAACAAAAGAAACAAAAAATTCACGAAGAAAAATCAATGCTTTCTGAAGATGTTAAATGAGAATCTAATCTTCAAAGATGGGAATAATAAGTATCAACAAAAATATGATGGCTAGGAGAATGTCAAACATGTATTTGATAGCTCAAGAGGCTGAGGCTAGACACTATCAAAGTTAAGGTCATCTTGGACGACCTAGCATGACCTTGTCTCAAAATAAAAAGGACTGGAGATGTAGTTCAAAAGTAGAGTGCTCACCTAACATGAAGCTCTGGGTCTGATCCTTAGCACCCCCACACACACACACACAGAAAGAGAATTGGGCTAAACAACTTTTTGTAGTGCTGGGGATTAAACCCAGTCTTTCACATGCTAGGAAGTACTCTACCAGAGTCATAACCCCACCTACAAAGTCTACAAAGTCCTTTTTTTTTTTTTTTTTTATCAAAGCTGAAAGCTTTTTGATCTGAAAATTTTGTCTTTAATCCTTAAATTTTTTTCTTTTTTTTTTTGTGGCACCGGGGATTGAACTCATGACCTCGCACTTACCAGGCAGGTGCTTAGGCCAGTGAACAAGATCCCCGGCCCTAATCCTTAAAAATTTTTTAAACAAATAATACGATATAGACACTGTACATATGAATGATTAGTGTGCTCAATTTTCATAAATTAATGTACTCTTGTTACTAGCATTCAGATCCAGGACAGACAGGGAAACCAACTAGTAGAAAAATAATTTTTGTGAGGCCCCGAGTTTGATTCCTATTATTAAAAAAAACAAAAACAAACAAAAAAACCCAGAAAAGAAAAATAATTTTTTTTCAGACAAGGTCTTGCTATGTAGCCCAGGCTGCCCTCTAACTCACAGTGATCCTCTTGCCTCAGCCTCCTGAGTGCTGAGATTACAGGTGTGTGCCACCATGCCTGGATTAGAAAAATAATTTTAACACTGATGCATACGATCATGTAATACTACATAAACAACTAGCAGGGTCACAGTCTGAATGGGTCTTCCTAAACTCTATCTATTAGCAGAAGTGTCACAAGAAGGGAGTAAAATGAATGACAAAGGCACCATCCCCACCTCCCACTTCATCCCTTCTAACCCCCATTCACCATCTCCCTTCGTGTTAGATGTCTGTTCGTCCCACTTTATCCGATGCAGCATAAGACGCTTAAATTTCTTCTGGGCCTTGGGGCCTGGAAACAGAGAAGGAGAATTTTGCCAGGGATGTAGAAGACATTGGGGTAGAAAGGACCTCTGAGCTTATCTAATGCTCAGACAATAGTGTGGTAGTTGAAACAATCCCAGGAACCACATCTATGGCCTTCTACTCTAATAAACACACAAACAGAGCCCCAGCACATTATATCTAAGTATGGCTCTAAAATATACTTTACTCCCTTCTCCCCACAATGCAAATCACTAGGCTTAGGGTTATGGGGGGATAGTTTCCCTCAACGTCTTCAGACTCACCCCCTTCCACTACTACCACGTTGACATCCTTGTGTAGTACCACCACCCCTGTCAGGTACAGCTGCCCAGCATTGGCCTCAATCTTGAACTTCTTGGCTGGATTGCTCAAATTTCGAACTCTAGAGAAGGGAAAGTTTAGTTATGTCTTCAATTTTAGCATCAGTAGCTGTCTGAAAAGAGTGGCAATTAAACAGATGGATCCAAAATGGTTTTCTCTTTAAAAACAAAGGCCCTACCTAGGGATATAGCTCAGTGGCATAAGCAACTGCTTGGCAAGGGCAAGGTCCTGAGTTCGATTCCCAGTACCAGAAAAAATAAAAGTAAAAAAATGAAAACAAAGGTCCTCTGGAGCAAACAAGTCTATTTCCAGGATCTCATATTTCTTCAAAGTGTAGCAGTATAGCTGGTTGTGGTGGCTCACGCCTGTAATCCCAGCACTCAGGAGGCTGAGACAGGAGGATCATTGTGAGTTCGAGACCAGCCTGGGCTACAAAGTGAGCTCAAGTCCAGCCTGAACGGCATAGTGAGACTCTCAAAAAGACAAGGGCTGGGGATCTAGCTCAGCGGCCTAAGTGCCTGCCTGGCAAGTGCAAAGTCGTGAGTTCAATCCCCGGTGCTGCAAAAGAAAAACAAAGTGTAGCAGTATACACCTTACATCAATTAGTAGGTAGTCAAAATTTACAAAGAATGAGACAGGAATTCACTATCATCTAACAGTACTTATAAGCTCACTGCTCCTATACATTCTTTGCTTTCTAGAAGTCCATAATGTCATTACTATGTATGCATGAAAATTTTCTAGAGATGAAAAACTATTACTAGGAATTACCCATACAGTAGTCCTAAAAGATCAGAGGATAGGAAGGGATTCTCGATAAATGCTCTTCTGCAGTGCTAGAATTTTTTTTTTCTTTTTTAGTACAATGAATTGAACTCAGAGCCTTGCGTTTGCCAGGCAGGCACTGTGCCACTGAGCTACATTCCTGACTCAAAATTTTTTTTGGGTACTGGCTATTGAATTCAGGATCTTGCACTTGCCAGGCAGGCACTGTGCCACAGAGCTGTATCACCAGTCCTTTTTTTTTTTTTAATTTTTGAATTTTAATAAGCATTCAGTAATTTTATGATAAACAACTAGTTAACAGAAATAAGCAATTTAAAAAATAGATTGTATACACATTTCATGTAAAAGAATAAAAATGAAAAATTAAATCAACACAAAGGTTGAAAAGTATTTATAGTGAACAAGTACATTTTGGAAAAAGATTACTGTAATACATCATGATAAAGACTTGATTACTGAGGAATGATATTTTTAATGTTTTCTGGAGAAACAGGATGACATTTTATTTTTTTATTTGTTTATTTTAGGATGACATTTTACACTTTGCAAAGGACAAATAAGCCTTAATAACTTGGCTTGAACAAGTTTATTCATTTCTTTATTCTGTAGAACAAAAAATTTTTTTCTTTTGTCTTTTTGAGACAGGGTCTCACTATGCAGTTCAGGCTGGCCTTGAGTTCACTTTGTAGCCCAGGCTGGTCTCGAACTCACAATGATCCTCTTGCCTCAGCCTCTAGAATGTTGGGATTACAGGCGTGAGCCACCACGCCTGACTTCATTTAATAAGACTTGAGATGAAGCATCGGTTTACCATAAAAATAACTCTTGCCATTGTAAAAAACTCACTCATCATTCACACTAGGGTCATTAAGCAAGAGTAAGGACTACTGCCGAGTATACTTTAGGCCACAATGATTCTGCTTTAAGCACTCGGGAAGTATTTTAATGTCTATGTGGAAGACTGGCCTGGTATGGACACCTACCTATACACAGAAATGTGTACCCCCTGTGAAATGTCTTCTTTAAGCTTTTTAATTTTCTTGACCTTTCTCTGTTCTGCTGTAAGCTTTCGGGCAGCGTTGGCCTCTTCATGAGCTCTGTCGTGACAGGAAGGACATCCACAAGTGAGAAAGGCATTGAAGATCAGAGGCAGGGCTAAGGGAAAGAGAGAGCAACAGAGGACTCTCCCCTCCCCTCCCAATATGGATCCCCCAGTTGGAAAAGGCAAATGCCCTGGGTTTCCCACCAATCCCATGGCACTTACTTCTGTCTTTTGGCCATCTGAGCTCTGACATGGGCTTCTACCTTCGTGGGGTCTTGAACAGCTTCTGTTCCTAATACTCGCATCAAATTAGAAATTCTCACTGCAATGGAAAAAAATACAGTAATCAATCTCCCAAATTACTCCTCTGAGATAACCTGTTATCCCTTCTCTCCAAATTGATATTGTTTAGCATTTCAAATCTGCTTGATATTCACTTCCTCCAGTAACTTATTTTGAAAATCCCACCCAACAAACTCAGCTTTTTTTTAAAAGACAGAATCTCACTATGTAGCCTAGGCTGGCAATGAACTCAAAGCGAGCATCCTACTTCAGCCTCCTGAGTGCAAAGATTAAAGTATGCAACACCATAGTTGGCTAACTCAGCTTTTGTTAAAATTCACAAAACCTGAAAAACTGGCATGCATTTATATTATGAATGACACTTAACTTCTTTGGTACTTTCCTTTTTTTTTGGTTTTATTTTAAAAAACATGATTTTGTTACACATCTATGTGCCTTAGGCAGGTCTGAACTTGCGAACATCTTGCCCAGGCTCCTGAGTGGTGAGATTACAGGTGTATACTACAACACACAACCTTGTAGCTTCATTTTATTTTTATTTTTATTTATTCATTCATTCATTCATTCATTCATTCATTCATTTATTTATTGTGGCACTGTAGCTTCATTTTAACGATTAAAAATTAAAAATGCGACTACTATCTTCATGAATTTCAAGACTAGTACATTCTTCCAGAAAAGTAAAAATCTTAGGTAATCAATAATGTTTAAAAATAATCTTTACATGACCTCTCCAATGAATGTGTTGATTTGTCTTTATAAGAAAAGATAATACGGAATTTAGGGAATGGCACTGGGTGTGGTGGTTCATGCCTGCAATCTCAGCACTTGGGAGGCTGGGGAAGGAAAATAAAAAAACACCTGAAGTTCAAGGTCAGCCTGAATTATATCCTGAGACCCTATCTAAAAAACAAAAACAAACAAATATGAAATTTAGGGAAAAAAGCCAGGCGTGGTGGCTCACGCCTGTAATCCCAGCACTCGGGAGGCTGAGACAGGCGGATCATTGTGAGTTCGAGACCAGCCTGGGCTACAAAGTGAGCTCAAGGCCAGCCTGAACGGCA
>RJWT010027366.1:0-15532 GCA_004365215.1 Cuniculus paca | reverse complement strand
CTGTGTGGAGGCACCTCAAAAAGCTAGGATTAAAGGTTCCATTTGATCCAATTATCCCCCTTGTGGGCATATTCCCAGAAGAATTGAAAGCACCATGCCACAGGATATATGTGCATCCATATTTATAGCAGCACAATTTGTAATAGCCAAATCTTGGAAACAGCCCAAATGCCCATCAACCAAGGAATAGATTAAAAAGATGTGGTATTTTTATACAATGGAATACTACTCAGCTATACAGAAGGATTGCATTGAGACTTTTATAGGTAAATAGATGCGAATTGAACCCATACTCATTAGTGAAGTAAATCAGATTCACGTGTAAATACCATATTGTCTCCTTAGTGTAAGAAACTGAAAGAGCAAATAAGATCCAAAGTCTTCAGTAAATATTGTAAGAGGGTAAGAAACTGCTCAAAGGGGAAAAATAACTCAGATATGGAAAAGGAGAAAAGAAGAAAGGGAAAAGAAAACTATATAAATTTGTATATATATATATATATATATATGATAGGTAAGATGATGTACTACTAATTCTATTAGTTCTTGGAACAAAGCAGTTAATACTTATATGATTAGATCAATTTTGCATGTCTGTATCTGGTAATCTGAGCAACTATTTTGCAGATAACTATGAAAAATAATAACCATTGTTAAATTCCTATCATCTTGTTTTGAAAGCCCATATTGTTATTGTTTTGGGGGTTTGTTGTTGTTTGTTTGTCTCTTTTGTTTCTTTTTTTTTGTTTTTTTCTGCTTTAAAATAAAATAAAAAGAACGAATTTAATGAAGTTAAAAGCTCACATTTCTCTCATCTTTAAACTGAATGCTCTTGGTTACATAGGTAGTAACAGTAAAGCCAAAATCCAAACTCAGAACTCTCTGGCTCCAGAGTCTGCCCTCTCAAACTCAAATGATACATTTTTGTTCCTAGAGTTGGTAACTTTATTAAATGAAGTTGGTCATATTTAATTATAAGGCTTTCATATGTCTTTATGAAGATCAGCACTGTTTATAGAGCAGTAGGTATGACTATTCCTTGAAGTATTTTAAATTTCCTAGAAGGATGATTTTTTTCAGAGGCAGATATTTCAACCTTCTTACAACCCTCTTTCATAGTTACATGTGGGGTAAAATTAATAATCATTATTGTTCTTTCTATGATATAAAGACTCAGTATTAGAATAGTGAAAGCAAGTTCCTGCTTACTATGAAAGTATGTTGAGAGAGGATGGCAATGGAGTCAGAGACAATACAAATTGTTCTTCTGAAATATGATCACTAAGTTTTTAATAGTTTTGATCATCCACAAATATAAGCCCTATGTGTTTAAGGAAAAAGAGAATGATGCAAAACGAACACCTCACTTTAGGGAAAAAAATTATTCCCATTAGCCATGTGGGAAGGCTATAAATATTATCTAGATGCTGTCTGGCTTAGATAGAACTAGTTATTTTTATTAAAGTTAGTTTTTCCCATACAACATAACTCTTGTACTTTGTTTTAAATAAGAAATTTAAGTGTTACCAGAGCTGTGGGAACAATTTCACACTTTAAGCAAGAGCTTGAGAAAACATTAAAACAATGTATTTGAAATAGATTTTAAAAAGAAACCACTCATTTCTCCTTGGAATACCATTTTTCTTAAACTTGGTCATAATACTCTGAAGTTCAGGGAAATATAAAACAGTTTTCTCTACAATGATAGAAATCAAAATAAGTCACAGGGAAATGCTCTTAAGTACTGCATACTAAGAATTGTTTCACCTAGCAAATGCATGAATTTTGGGGTTAAAGTATTCCTGCAGAAAAAAAACCAATGAAACTCTGTTACTGTCTTACCATTAGGTGCAGGTTCCCAAAAGCTGCTATTGTCTTTCTTCTATTCCTTCTTTTACCTCCCCCACCAACTTTGCACAAGAAATATATATGAAAATTAAGAATAGTCCACTGATAACATTGCAATAAGAAAAGGAGAAAATTAAACACTTTGTTCCAGGAAAGGGTGAATTACCCACTATGAGGTATACCGAAGCAAGGAGTGGACAACGATTGTCCAGGATATTGTAGGATATTAAAGACTGGATCACAATTAGAGTCCTTATCTGAGTCCAAGAGTCTATGATTCTATTGCTTATTTGTACTCATTGCCTATACGTATAGACTATGAAATCACCTACCCTCTCCTGACTTCACTTTTTAGATTGGGTTCACTTTCATGCTCCTGACTCTTGCTTGTCTGGAAATCACATCTCTAGGGGTAGGAGTACCTCTATTTAGTAGGAACTTTAAAATGGAGCAGAAAAGAAAACCATTTCTGAGCTTATTCTTAGAGCTGACCCATCCTGGTCCTTCTTGCCTTCTAATTCACTTATCTATCTCTAAATGCAATCTACTAAGAGGTGGTTTCGAATTTAAAGCAAGTCTTATTCCAAATGCCATGTTCCTCTTTTACCATGCACTGCCCATTATTCTAGGTTTTTGACAAATGAGCAGTGGAATTGCAGTTTGTTGCTGCTTATGTGCTAGCATAACTCCCAGCCTGACAAAGCTGCCGAGCCTGGAGTGTGCAAAGGTCAGGGACATGGCTAAGCCAGGCTGTCATAGCTGAAAAGATTCTCTTGTCAGTCATACAGGCTAGTACTGATTCCTCCAGCATATCAACTTCATTTTGTTCAAGAAAATGTAACTGTATTCTTGCTGATAGCATCTTACACTAAGGAACACTGGCTATGGGATTGGATTTGGATGCCCTGGGTGAATTCGAGAGTCAAAAAAATGCTGAATTAAAATAAGAACATATCCTTAAAAGCTTTGAATTTATAGCTTACGTTTTTAGAAATGAGAAACAGGCTGTCAGCAAAGCCTAGGTAGCCCAATGCAGATTTGTGCTCCAGTCTTGGCTCTTTCTACAAGGTAAGCCTTCCACACTGCACTATGGAGGGAATCTTGGATCAGTAACCTTCCATGCATGTCAGCAGGTACTGAGGCATTGCCCTTCCCACCAGAGTCTAAGACCAACACAAATAATAAAATTATTAATAGTCATTGAGAAATCAGAGTGCACAGAGAAAGTACTTAAAACAATGCCAATGCAAACAAGGTCAAAGAATGGCTAAAAGAAATGAAAATTGCAGGTTTAGAGTGTATGGGAGTTGAAGCATCTGTTCTGATTTCAGTAGGCACATTCTTGAGATTAATTTTTGTGAGTTTTTAAGTATGGTTTTAATGGCTTTCTCAAACACTTCTTTTCTTTGCAGCAAGTTTACCTACAAAAATAGGATAAATTTCTGACTGTTGGACAAATAAGGATAAAATCCAGCTAATGCTGAAAATATCTTAAGCAGTGCTGAATAAGGCAACAGGAGCATGAAGTGAGTGCTTTATTCGAGAACAGGTTTATCTTGTTAAAATTTCAGCCCGAAGAGAGAATTTCAGTGGAAAGTATAGGTAGAAAAGCATCCCAGTAATAAAAAATTGAGAACATATTTTTAAGGTTTAAGACCAACTCTTAAAACAGAACTCTAAATACACATTGTGCTAATGTCAGATTTCTAATTTTGATACAGTATAATTGTTATATTAAGGTAAACATTGAAAAGAACATGTTGAAAGACAGCTTCATATGCATCTATAATTATTTCTAAATAGACAGCTTAAAACATTGGATCTTGAAGTTCACTAAGTAAAATGAATGTACAGTTAACACACATTATTTCATGACTATTAATCTTGTGAACAATTGTTACTACTAGTGTGTCATTGTCTTTTGCTTCTGCTGTTACATAACATTTTAGTCTAAGTTTAGCACTATCAGGAAACCAATATAGATTTTTCCAATGTCAGCATTATAAGAAATTCACTGACTGCTAAATATTTTTTCATTAATTTAGGTCATGATTCATATCATTTAGAGATAAAGGACTAAGCATTACTCATTTTTAAAAACTGTGTTCACCTCGAGCCACAAAAAGAATTTATAGATTGCCAATGTTGATATAATCCTTTTCAATGCTATATATTGTGACTAAAGTTTTGTCCTAACTGGAAGGGTAAAAAGTCCCATGAAAAACTTTTTCTATTGTATAAACCTATCCTAAACAGATCATGATTCCTATGTCAAACGCATTCACTTATTTGAGGACCTTAGGAGGTGGTTCTCATGGGACGCTGGCAGTGAAAGAGACCCTCAGAACTGTGGGCTCCAAGCACCAGGTATTTTAGATGATGACGTTCAGTCTCCACTCATCCAGTGACTTGTTTTCTGAGACTGCCAGTTATGACTGAAAAACCAAGAGCATCTTTGGTACAGTAACCAATTTACAGCATGGTTTTGTTTGTCTGAGTTTAAACATCAGCCCTAGAATGTACTAGTTATGTTAATTTGGACCAGTTATTTAGTCGCTCTATGTCTATTTCTGAATCTGTAATGTGAGGACACTATTTAGTTTCTGAGGTCTAGCTAAGGTGATTTGACACTCTTAATTCTAGTGATTTTCCCTGAAATGTCTATCACTTGCATGCCCTTTCTCTTTTAAGATACATTAATTATTATAGCATGTTAAATCAACATGGAATAGGTGTATAGGAAGATCTGCTGTTAGAGCAGATACTGCTGTCTGTGTATCCAACATTCACTCTTCTCCCAGACTTGCAGACTTGAAGGACTCTGTTTACCAATCTGCTTCTCCCCAGAGAGGTCAAGTTCTTTCAGAAATCAATGTTCCTTTTCCTCTGGAGGCTGTTTATAGCTTTTCCCTAGCATCTTGATCTTCTCCAAGAATGTCCAGTCTCATGCTTTTTATCCAACCATCAGAGGGAAAGTCTGTAACCACGCCATGGATCTGCATCCCAGGGAGGCCTGGCCTGGCTCCCCTTGCCAGCTCTGCCCATCCTCAGCCCCGGCAGCTGCTCTTTTCAGGCTGTGAATTAGTAGTTAGGGGACAGAAACTGAATACTAATTCCTTAAACCTTTCTCTTTGAGAAGACGGAATCAATCATTTATTACTTGTTTTCTTAGAAATCATCCTTTTCTTTCTCTCATCTCTATTTCAAATCTACACCCACCGCCTATTAATTTTGCCTTCATAAGTCTCGAAACTATACTTCTTTACTGCTATGACTGCCACGGTACTATTTCATTGGAACATTAGCCTTTTAACCAGTTTTCTTGATTCTTTGTTGTCTCCTACATTTTCAGCCCATTCTCCATACAAGTGCCTACATGAAGTTTTACATTCAAATCGAATCTTATCTCTCCTCTTTACTCAACACTAAGCATATAAAATTCTTCTGGATTATAAAGTTTAAAGTAATCTGCTCTCTGCCCATCTTTGCAACTGGTACTACTCCTTCTTGCACTATATGTCAGCTGCCTGTGTTATAATTCAGGTAGTAGAACATTCTAAGAGTTTTCTTTCATTTATCTTTGGGTTCTGCTCATACTATTCCTTCTACCTGAAATGTTCTTTCTTTTCATAGCAGCTTTCTTCTTATCCTGTAGTTCTCAATCAACACCACTTAGATCATTCTAAGTGGGCTCTTTTGTTATCTTTTGATGAGGTTGCTTATTTATTTCTTTTATGGTCTTTCACATTTATAATTATTTCAGTGCTAATTTATTGTCTCTGTTTTATCTGTTTATGACTGCAGGGATCATGTATGATTTGCTAATTTCTACAATGTACCAAACACATGAATGGTAGGAATAAACTTTTATCTTTTCAAGATAAATGTGGGTTAAAAAAAGGATAATTTATATCCAAAGTCAAAGTAACAGCTGTCTTCAAAGAAATAAATTATGAATATAAATAAGCATGTTGAATGCTATAGGAAAGGCATAAATTCAATGCCACAGAAATAAAGAATGCAGAAGTCATAAGGACAACATTAAGGAGAAGCTGATGTTAAGAACTCAGTTCAATGAGCAGAGATGAAAAGGAAGGCATTACCAAAAATTATAAACAAGTAAACTTTATGATGTTATATTATTTGTGTGTGAAATACAAAACAAGTAAAACTCACTCGATGCAGGATTTATGGGGAGAAAGATGAACTGTAACCAAATCAGATAGAACCAAGGAATAGATTGAAAAGTTGCACTTTATCTAGTATTAAAGGAAAAGGTGATTAAAATTTTAGTTTGAGTAGTGACATATTCAACAGGAGGTATAAACTCAACAGAGGAGATTGGGAGAGAAAAACATAGACCAGGGTTGTTATCAAATTGGCTTGACTTGGTAGCATCATGCAGGAAATGGAAAATACTGACCATCAGAAGGTCCAATCTGAGTTCCTTAGAATGTTTAGAGTTCATGGAAATAATGCCAGGGAAAGAGAAGCCCCTTGAATGTAAACAAACATAAGCATGTGTATTTTTAAAAGAAATGACCCATAGTTTTTATCTGAAATCTCAAAGCAATCTCTAATCTCAAAATTTTAAGGAAACTAACTTATCTGACACTTTTTTTTTCTATGGAGCAATCTTTATGCCTGCATTTGGTCTTTCTCGCTTTGTCTGAATTAGCTGGTAGATTAGGACACTCTACCATAATTAGTTTGTACTTAGAACACCAACTGAATACAGATCAAATATACATTTCTAACCACTCTTTTCCATTGAAAAAGAAGTATTTTTTTCCTCATTGCTTTTAGTTTATAAACATCAACTAAATATTCATATTCATTATTTTTAAAATGTCAACTAACCCTTTTAAATAAATGCTCATTTAACTTTGTTATGAAATTCATAAAATTTGCTCCAGACCTCTAACACAAATGACCTTTTACTGGGCATATATTCTAGCTTTATATCCATATTACTTTCTTCATACACATCAATGACTCTAAGTAATAGGTATACAAACAAAGAAGTGAAATGCTTCATTTTCATATTCAAAAGTCTTTTTACTTCTTGTTGATTTTCAGGAATTGTTTATTTTCCACTAAGGGAATTTAAATTGGTAATAGCATCTTGTTACGGTTTTTCTAGCTGCAGATATGAACCTAGGAAGCTTGTTTTCTCAGTGACTAAACACTATTTTAGGAATGTTAGTTTTGGCCTGTTTTTGCTCTGCTTGCTCTGGTACATCATTCAGATCTCTCCTGAAAGACACAAGCATTCCTTTATTTCAGCTGCTAGGATCTCACTGCTCCAGGTCTGTTCCTAGCTACAGAGAACCTTTCCAACCATACCCCATTCACAGTGGGAGTGGCTGATAGGCCCAAAGGTCGTGCTACGTGGAGTCCATGCCTAACCTTCTATACCACTGTGTGGGTATTTAAGATTCTGGGGTCATTCCAGAAAGATTCTAACCCAATTCCTTAAGAGAAAAGAGTATAATTTAAAGTTATTCCATAATTTTCTGTGTAATTTATAGAAGGGCCATAATAGTCTCCTTTAATAAAAATATATTGTGATTTAGAATACATAAATAGAAGCAGTCAGTTTTAGGAGAAACTTACTTATTATACGGAAACCAGTGAAAAACATCTTTTATGGGACTCTTTTTTATTGAGACATAACATGTATATGTGTTTAGGGGGTACAATATGAAATTTGACACATGTACAACGTGTGATAATCAAATACGGTAATAAACACTTCCATCTCCTCAAACACTAATTTGTATTTTATCTAATCCAGTGGTGATGAATCTTTGGCACACATGTTACTCATTTTGTTTTCAAGACAAAAGATGTGAATATCTGAGTTGTTTTTTCTAAACTAAAACCTCAGTGCTCCGTGTTAACACTTTGCAATAAGTAAGTAGACTTTGACTTGCAAGTTTGCCTAATCTAATCCCTTTCTCCATCTCCACTACCCATTACCCTTCCATTGTCTAGGACCATTGTCCTATTCTGGTCTTGTTCTGAGGTAAGTTCATGCCCAACAGAATCTAGTCTTTTTCTCATCTTCTTCATTTCCACTATACAGACCTACTAGAACTCATTAATTCTTTGTGAGCATCTTCCTACAGTTTCCTCAGTTTCTAATTCAGAATAACTTAATGAATTTGTCATGCTTGTTTAACTTTGAACTGAGAAATTGAAAGTTTTAAAGCAGCACTCCCTTATTTCCCAACCAAGACTAAAACAGCTTGCAAATAATTACAAAGGAGCTTTGGAAGATACACAAATTTATGAGACTTTTAATGAGCTGGATGTTCATTTAAAAAGCAGAATGTAAAAAACAATAAAAATTACAAGCCACCTAGCCCATCACTCTTTAGTACCTGGGCATGTGAAAAGAGAGGTCTATCATTGAATAGATTATTCTATTATCAACCGTTTATCCAGTGTGAGGTTCTGAAATTGTGTAAGAGACTACCAGTTTAGGTAACAGACACCTCATTACAGATGTGTTATTGGCTATCATGTAACTGTGCTTTAAATCACATAACTACAAATTAAATATTTTCTGTGCTCTGCTATAACATTGCTGTAAGTTTTCCCCTGAGAAATGAGTTTAATTTTTAAATATATTTCAAGATAATTGAGTTTTACACGTGGTGATAAGAAATGATACAGAAATATGCCACATAATCTTTGTGAAGTCTTCCCTCTTCTGACATCTACCCTGATTACAATACAGTATCACAACCAAGAAGTCAATATTTAAATAATAATCAACTTTACACTGAATTTATCAGTTTTACATGCCATTATGTTTTTAGTTATATACAATTTTATTGCATGTGTTCTATCACACGACAATAATTTTTGTAGCTCTTTTTAACTTTACCAACTTGCTTCCACTTGTACTTATCAAATTTTTAGCTCACAAAAATCACTAATATGTTTTCCAATTTAATAACCGTTTTCAAGAATATTTAATAAGGATAATTTGGGAATTTTTTTGTTCATTTATCTTTTCTTTTCATTTTTTTTTTTGACTGAGTACAATTTCCTGGAGTCATTTAGGAAATTGGGTGTACCAATTGTTCATTTTTTTAAATTATTGAGAGATATTCTCTGGTATGGATATGCCAATTTGTTTAACCGCTTAGCCATTTTCTATTTTGAGTCTTTATCAATAAAGCTGCTAAAAACATTTGTGTAAAGGTTTTCCAAATGAACATTGATTACTAGTATTTTTCAGGGATTGATATCCAAGAGTGCAACTGTTGAATAACCTAATGACTGCATATTTAATTTTATAAGTGACTGCCAACTGTCTTTCAGATTTACTGTACCACATTATATTTATACCAGCATTATATGAGTGATCCATTTTCTCTGCCTCCTTGTCAGCATTTGGTGTCATCACTATTTTTTATTTTTGCCACTTGATGCATTCGTGGTGCTCTCTTATTGTGGTTTTAGTTCTCATTTCCTTAATGGCTAATGATGTTTTGTTTTGTTTTGTTTTGTTTAACATGTTTATATGCCACCTGTGTATTTTCTTTAGTGAAATGTCTATCTCTTTTGACTACTTTCCAATTAGATTGTTTGTTGTTATACTGTTGAATTTTGGTATTTTATATATATACATATATATATATATATATACACACACACACATATATATATATACATATATATATATATACACACACAATATATATACATATATTACTGAATACATATATATCTGATACTAGTGATACTAGTCCTTTGGCAGATATATGACCTGCAAATATTTTCTCCCAGATTATAACTTGTCTTTTCATCTTCTTAAGAATACTTTTGTAGAATATAAGTTTTTAATTTTTTTTTAAGAGCAGAATATATTATTGGGAGAAAGAAAGAAAGCTTCTGTCAGAGAGACAGAAGGGGTCCCGAGTGGGCTGCCAGAGACTCTGTCTTTTAGGGACTTTTTATAGAGTAGATGGGTCCAAGGTGGGGGAGAATGGGAATTCCTAAGGTGGGCATAAGGTGGGACAGAACTATGGTTAACCAATAAAGTTAATTGCTCAGGTAAAATTGATTAAGTCCGGGACAAATGGGGAAGTGAGTCACGTAGCCAGCGAGCATGTTTAAGGAACAGTGACTCTTCCCTAGGGGGGTTCAGACAGGTGACTCCTAGCTTCCTTAGGCATCTACAGACTTATTTAGAATATTAGTCCTCAGGAAGAAGGTGCTTTTGTTTGATCTGTTTGACAAGGTTCAATGCATTGATTTTTATGAGTTGCTCTTTTTGGTATTGAATGTAAGTAATTTTGCTTAGAGTTTGAAGACCCTGTTTAATGTTTTGTCTGTATCTATTCTGAGTTTATTTTGTTTAAAGGGTAAGATTTTGGTCATTATTTGATTTCATTATTGCTTTGTTTATGGAGGTATAATTGTTCCAGAACAATTTTTTGAAAGATTGTCTTTTTCCCACTGTATTACTATCCATCTTTTTGGAAAATTAAATTGGACATAGATGTGTGGGTCCATTATGAGTTCTTTATTCTGTTATATTTAAAGAGATCTCTATTTCCTTAACAAGGAATGGTATATGATCACCAAGTTCGTGCTATTTCAACTGCTGTAACTATACAGCTTAATTGAAGGTAGACTTACTCTTCCTACTTTATTTTTATTTTCCAAGATTGAATTAGCTACTTTAGGCCTGTACTTTTCCATTTAAATTTTAAATTAAGCTTGTCTATATTATTGTAGCTACTAATAGGATATATCGATAATAATCAGTCTGTATCATATAAAAAATTTGTTTAAAAGTAATGGCCAAGCATGGAACTTCTCTTTTTTATTATGGTCATTATTATATAGAAAATAATACTGCAGCCAACAATGTAGTGATCACCTTTGTTAAAAGAAAATTTGTACACCTTTTATATTTGGTCTTCCTTTAATTAGAGAGCATTTGGGGACAAGTGAACTTTTGGTGGTGTTTTCTATCCTGTGCTACTTGGGAATTTACAGGTAAGACTAATCATGACATATGGTTTGGGTCACATGTGTGTACATCATGCTCAGAAAAGCACAGCAAAATTTGGTAGAAGACCATACTTATTCAAAGCTGTCATTTTTTTTGGTTTCAGATTGCAGTAGCCTTGTTAGAAGACAGGTATCATTGAGGCCTTTCCTTGACCTGGGATAAAGAATAAGCTCTCCAGCCTGCAGCTAAGATAAGGTGGTTTTGGATTTTCTGTTTTGCCCTTGTCACAATACCTTGTATTAGAACCTGAACAGCAATTCAGCAATCCATTCTTTCTTTTTTAAATCGCATCCAAGTAAATCTCCTCTGTTCTTGAATCCTTTTTATCCTGCTAACAAATAAAATCTGGTTGGAGCACATAGAATAATTTGGAGATGACTCTCAGCCCACAGCCACATTCCCCTGAAAGCTGTCATGTTTTAAGTATGTGACCCTCTGCTTCCCACTCCTAACTCCAACTGTGACCTTAAGTACTGTATGTGACCCAGAGTTGAATGTGCGACCTTAGCTTTTTTTGCATTCTTTCAGGAATTCAAAGTCCAAATTAGGATATGTTATCCTGCCTGTGGACGTAGCAACCTCATAGCCAAGGCTGGCACTGAGAGGAAATTGTTTTTCGGCAACTCACTCTGACTCCACTTGAACCAATTTTTTGAGATCAAAGATGATAAATACTGAGCTTGTATTTCACAAATGAAAAATGCATTCAAACGTAGGTTAGGCCAGAGGAATAGCTAATAAATACAAAATTTCCTCTAAAATATAGAGGGAAAAGAAATATTTCTTCCAACATGTGAGTGTGAAGAAGAATAAATTGTATCTGGGAAAAATGTCCTAAGGATATATTTCCAAATTGAGAAGTGTGGGTGGTTTCCTAGGAGTGAAATTTGTTGCATAGTGTATTTTGTTGAGAATGGTTTTATTTATTTTTCCTACTGTTTGCTCCAAAAGAGGTATCGCATTGTTGTACATTATTTAGGAAGTTCTGTTAAATAAAATAAAATGTGCCTTGAGTGTCACCATATTTTTGCTCTTCCGCATCCTACACATTATTTCTTATCGATTCTATCTTTCTTGTTTTTCAGTAAAGCTTCAATCAGGGATGAATTTTCCAAGAGCATAATATATTTGTATGCAGAAAAAATGGTATGAGAGGCTGCCTCATTGCATTTTAAAATGCGTGATTTCAACAGTGCTTATATTAAGAAAACTATAAGACCTAAATAAAGGTTTAAAAAAAGAATTGTTGACTATTCAGAGGAAAGCACACTTCATGTCTAGAAAGTTAAGATCAAGAATTGGATCATTTGTACAGTTCAGAAGCATCAGTAGCAGGGGTGACATTGATCCTACATGATCTTCTCACAGTTGTTATTCCTTTCCTTTAACAAAATATATTGATAGGAAATTGGAGGGGGAGGTGAAGAGGAGGAAGGGTTCAGAGTACTATTTCTCTGTGTTTTAATATGAAATTTCCTATTTGACAACTTTCGTGTTTTAATCCTCTCGTTTTTTGAAATTTCCTTCCCTCCCACTGACTCTGCAGTTTCCTGCCCACAGCCTCCCCCACAAGGGTGAGCTGACTCTGGCTGGGACTGCATCACAAAGAAGCCCAAAGAACAGATACACTTTCATCAGTTTCTTGCTATTAAGGCTTATTAGTTGTATTTGAGTAACAATTGTTTTGGTTTCCAGATTTGGTGATCTTTCCCTTTCATCCTTCACATATCTGGTTTAGGGAGATTGGAATTTATCAATATTACCAGAAAAACTCAAAACTAGTAGCTGGTTGGTTATGGTGATAGTAAACAGTTAAGTTTCCCCTCAACTGAAGATAATCTTAAAAATAAAAAATATGCTATTATTTTCCTTAATGCTAAAAAAGATTTGTGTTTACCTAGAAGACAATGTGAATATTTATTTCAAGCTCTTCTTGAACACAATTTCTACTTAGGTAATGTACTAATTTGGTGTTTACTTGCTATATTCATAAAAGGCCAATAGAGACCATTCTAGCTCTCCTAGAAAACCTAGTCAAAAGAAGGAAGGGAAAAGCAAAAAAAAAAAATTATCTTGTATATGTATATGTATACAAAATGGCTAACATAGTTATACCACTAATTTCTTTTAGCTCATTAAAAAGAATGGTTCGTGCTTATACTGTGTAATCAATTTTGCATGCCTATGTCTTGTAATCTGAGCAACTACTTGAAGATAACAATGCATAATATATTAACCATTGTTAATTTTCTATTATCCTGTTTTGAAATTCTGTATGATTGTTATTGTTTTTTCTCTTTAAAATAAAAAGAATAGCAAAACTACCATTTATTTAAGGTAACACTTACTAATCACAATCTGTATGCCAAACTCTCTTTTAAGTGCTTAGATAGTAAGATCCTCAAATTATCCTCTTCATTTTACACATGCGGTCAGGAGGCACAGAGAGCTTAAGCAAATTGTGGAAGAACACAACCATAGAGAAGCAATAAAATATCCAGTTCATTCCTGGAAGCATACTCTTAATTTCAATCCCACACCATCTTTCAGAAGCATACATACAATATTTGGGGGAAAAAAATCTCTTAAGGAAATGTCATGTTCAAATACATTTGTTTGAGAATTCGCTTTCCAATGTTTTTCCATTCTTCACTTCTAAAACTGACATTTTCATTATGATATCCTTTACATGGCTTTTACTCGTAAAACAATATGTGGTATTTCTTCCTCCACAAAACAAGGGGAAAAGAGATTTTACATGTTGATAACAGATGTCTGTACACTTTGAGATGATCTACATGAAATGCAGCACTATCATTTCTAACTCTCTCCTTCCTAGACTTTACACCTCCATTTCTCAAGGCCCATTATCCTTTTAAGGTTACTTCCCAAAATATCTACACATGTCCTTCACTTCAACCACACCAAGTCACAGTTAATCTCCCCATAAGGCAAATTATACTGCATTTTTATGGATTTGTTCATAATCTCAGGAATCTCAAACCCTACTTAGTTGCCTCCTAACTTATACTTTTCCCCAGGATAGACCAACTACCACTTAATTTCAGAAACATTTTCTCTTTGAAACCCAGTATCTCTAAAGTAAATTAAGTATTTTTATATGCTGCTATTTTACTATTGCTGCTTCTATTTATTCTGTTTATGTGTGGTACAATTTAATAATACTATCTCTAATTATTTTTAAATAATATATCTTCTTATTTGGAAAACAAGAGTACATGTACTTGTCTCTGTTTCCAAATTTTGCCTGCCACACTGTAAGTGCTCAATACAGCTGTTGAATTGAACTGAAACATTAATATGTGCCTTAAAATTGTAACAATCAACAGAGATATGTGACTTTCCTGAACAGTAAAAGCAAAATGATAGAAAATTGAATATAAGAGAAAGCTCCATATATTATGTTTCTTTGTACATTAAATATAATTGTCCCCATATTCTTTTATGATATATTTATGATACAAACAATGTTCAAAATTTGTGACTATGGCACTTCAAACTTTCAATCATCAATACTCAATTACTTGCCATACATGGTATCTTCTCTCACACACACATTTATTTCAGATAGATAGATAGACAGATAGATAGATGCAACCTAGTCACATCAACCTGGAAATAAAGATAACATTATAGATATTATTATCAATCCATTTTCCTGTTTTTTAAACTGCCTTACAGAAGCTCTAGACTCCTCATTAATACTTCCAGAGTGGTTTTAGGAGAAAGCAGACAGTTCCCAAGTGTGCTAGATAAACTAGCACTCTGGAGAGCCCATGGTTACTGCTCTGTTTTCCCTCTCCTGTCACAGCCTGTCCTGGCTGAGTTCCTGTCTCTGCTAATGCCTTTTGGTGTCATAGCGGTCTTCATTTTGAACAAGGTGATATCCATGCCAAGAATACTAATACCCAACTCCCTCCCCAAAGGGACCTCAATGAAAGCCAGCTTGGATTACCCAAAAGGCAAGATAAACAGAGACTGAAAACATTAATGAAAGTAACAACAGCAGCAAAAATCAGAAAAATGTCTGTAAATTATTTGCTACTCAAAAAAAATCATTGATATAAGTTAATGGTGAAATTAGAATTTCGACTTAAATATTCTTACATTTGACCAGTTAGAATTATTATTTTTAAATTTCCATATGGCAGAATATTCACAAGTTTTTCAGTCTCAGAACAGCTAAAAATCCAAAGGCATATTGACATTATCACTATTGACAGCCCTATTGACATTATTACTCACTCATGTCCAGGCTGCAACTCTAGGCACCAGGTTTGAAGGGTGCCAGCATCTGTGCGGCTGGTGGTGCCTCACGTTTGAAACCCAAGCACATAGTTGACATTTCCTGGCACTTCTTTATTCTCTCTCTTTGTGGAAAGATAATTCTCTTTCTCATTTTTATAATTGGCATTTACCCTAATTGAGACAAAGAAAACTGAATGGAAAGGCAGATTTAAGTTTGTATGCAACGTAGAGGCTGGTGGAATAGTCACAAAAGGGAGACTCACAATGCTCTTGAGAGTTACTGATGGAAGCCCTGAGAAGGGGAGATTTGAAGGGGAGATTTAAAAGTAAGTCTCCTCACAAAAAGGATGCACTGAGCAGGGGATTTAGCTCAGCAGT
>RJWT010027365.1:0-15541 GCA_004365215.1 Cuniculus paca | reverse complement strand
TCCTTGCCTTTTTTGTTTCCATCTTTATCTAAGGTCATCTATTCTTTTATTTGTGTATTCTCTATTATCTTTGACTTTAAACATCATTTCTTTTTGTACTTGAGAGATAATTTTCTTTATAGCCTTTTCCACTTGTTTTGTCATTTCTGTTGCTATCATTTCATAAAGTTCCAGTGTTTGACTTTCAACTTCACCCATCTCCTTGAGTTCCAGGTCTGTCCTGAGTGGGCTGGGGGTCTGGGGCTGCACCCCATCTCTGCATGTTGCCATTCTCCACCTTCTCTTTTTTCTTTTATTTTGTCTTCTATGCTGATGCCTGCAAACCTCCCATGACATATAGCTCTACCACTAGCATTGAGGCCTCTTTCAAAGAGGAAAGGAGATGTCCATTCCTCAGGATGTCCTCCACATGTAGCTGGTTCTTTATAGCTATCCCAAGAACCTACCTTCTGGTGCTTACAGTTCTGTGATATCTGTGTTACATCCCAGAGATGTGCTGGGTATGGAGCTGATCTTGACCTCTGGATGTGAGGGCTAGGACTGGTCTTCTGTCGGTAGAATCTGCCCCCCCCAAATATATATGAATTACATACATACATACATACATACATATAGAAATAGAGAAATATAAATCATAAAAACCAACTTTATTAAAATAGAATAACAGACAGCTAAGAATAAGTAATACTAGTAGCAAGGACTTCCATGGTTTTTATTACTTATCAGACATGTTTATATATAGCTTACATATATTGATTCATCTGCTATTCACAACAGTCCTATAAAGTAAATTTCTTCATTTTAAAATGAAAAAAACTGAGGCACAGGCAAGTTACAGAAGTTTGTACAGCTAGTAAATGGCAAGACTCAAACTCAGATAATATGATGCCAGATTCTGTACTCTTTGCCAATCTTCCTTACTATGCAGTCCTAAAAACACATATAGTATCTCTGGGAAACCCATAAAGCTGTTGTGTAAGATGCTTATGTCTAATAAATAAATATACCACATTTCTGAATGAAAAATCACATACCACAAAGATCAATTCTCCCCCACTCCCCAAATTTTTCCTTAAATTCAGTGCAATTTCAACCAAAATATCAACAAATTATGTCTAGGAGTTCAACAAATGGATTTAAATTTCATATGAAGAGAACAAATGGTCAATAAAACTAAGACCTACCCAAGAGGGAGAAGAGGTGAAGAGAATTGCTCTGCCAGATGTAGCCTTGTTATGTGTTACATTAATTCAAGTGGTATGGTACTGACATAGAAATCTTTTCTTTTTGTACCAGGGATCAAACTCACGACCTTGCACTTGCCAGGCATGTGCTTATGCCACTGAGCTAAATCCTCGGCTGTGGCACAGAAATAAATTTGATCACAGCAATCAAATAGTGAATGAAGAGGGAAAGAGATCAAAAAATAATTGACTGTTACATTACATAAGTACAATTGCATATTTTTGGGAATAGAAAGACTAGTCACAAAATGATATTTTGACAGTTTGCTATTTATAAAGAAAAAAATTGCACCCCTACTTCATATTATACACAAAGATAAGTTCCATACGATCCAAGGTTGAAATGTAAAAAAAAAAAAAGAGTGAGAAATAGAAACATAGGAGATTTTTTGTTGACCATATGATTTAAAAGAATTTCCTGAAGATATAGACAATATAAACCATCATAGGATACAAAGGGTTGCTCAACTACAGCAAGATAAAAGATTTCTATTCAACCATAAACATTTGAACACAGATTGGGTACTAGATGCTATTAAAGAGTTAATAATTTTATTAGATATGATACTGGTGTTTTTAGGAAGGACTTTGTTAGAGATCGTGAAATAATATGATGCTTACCTTTAAAATTAGTATTTAAGGGTTAAGTATTTAACTTCTAGAAGTTAAAGATACAGAGGAGGTGAGATAGAGTAGATAAGATAATAAATACCAAACTACAGTTAAGTAGGAGGAAGAATATCTACTGTTCTATGGAGTGAGTATAGTTTAAAATAATTTACTGTATATTTTATAAAGACCTATAGGAGTCAGTCATTAAGCACTGTATGCATCAAATTATCACATAGTACCCCATAAATATGTAAATGTATAAACATGTGTCAACTAAAAAACTTTAAAACTTTAATTTTAGAAAAAAAGTAGAAGAAAACAGATGAAAGATAACTGGGGAGAAAAAATATTTATAATGATAGAAACTGATAAATATATGGCAGGTATGTGGAAGATGTTTTACAATTTTTTTACTTTTGTATGTGTTTCACATTTTCTGTAAGAAAAAAGAAAGAGGAGGTAAAAGAAGCGAAAGAGAAGACAGAAAACAAAAGCAGAATTCTATTCAGCCAAAACCACTTGTGTTAGTTTGTGTTCTTTAGGAAGTAGATGCTGAGATGATGTCAGAGAGGTGAAAGACTTGATTGGGGAAATACCTGTGAATAACAGAAGACCAGGAGTGTTCAGGGCCATCCTTGGAGTATGATGCAGTCTGACACTGGTTAGAAAGAGGCTGACTGCAGGCACACACTGAGAAAGTCCTGGTCAGGCTTTAGTACCTTACCATGCCCAGGTACTGGCTAGGAGAAAGGGATCCTAAAGGTGTGGCACATGAAGATTATCAGCTAATTACAGTGTTCACAGCAGATTTTTTCTAAACCACTGGCATAGTTGCCACAGGTAAAAAGGAAGTGAAAAAATAATCTCCAAACATGAAGGAAATATAAACTATATAAACTGTACAGTTTATTAATATAACTATAAAGAATTCTTGAAAAATTAATAAAAGTAATGCAAATACAGAAGAGAAAAATAGGAAAATGACAAACAGGCATTTTACAGAAAAATAAGATACATATAGTCCATAAATATATGAAGCCTCATAATAATCAAGAATATGAAAATTAAAACCAAATTAGATATCAATTCATACTTCCAAGATTGGCAAAATTTTGAAAGTTGAGCTTTCCAAGTGTATGTGAAATTATAAAATAAGAGAAACATTGTACTGCCTTTGGAAATCAGTGTTGTTAACTAATAAAGCTGAAGATAAGAATTCACAAACCAGTAATTCCATTCTTAGTTATATATTTGCTTTAGTTTTCTGTTGCTGCTGTAACAGTTGACCAGAAGCTTGATGGCTTGAAACAACACAAATTTATTATCTTATACCCTCGCAGGCCAGAAGTCTGTATACATCTCATTTGACTGACACTAAGGTGTTGGAGGCTGCATTGCTTTCTAGAAGTTCTAGGAAGAATCTGTTTCTTGTTCATTCATTTTGTTGGCACAATTCAGTTCCCTGAAGTTACAAAACTAAGGTCTCTAGTTGCTTGTTGTCTGTACACTGAGAGCTATTTGTGATTTCTAGAGTTAGTTATATTCTGTTCTCCATCTTCAAAGTCAGCAGTGACAGGGTGATAACATCTTGAGATGCATCTTCCTAAACCATTCTTCTGGCTGCACCTTCTGCTTTCAAGGGTTTGTATGACTCGACTGGACTGACTTAAATAATCCAGAATGAATGCCTCATCTCAAAGTCCTCAATCTTAATCATATGTAATCTTTTACGTCTCTTATGCCATGCAAAATAAGATTTTCACAGGCTCCAGAGCTTAAGCCTGGGACATGTTTAGAAGGTTGTTATTTGGCCTAGTGTTATGGTTGATACATTGTGTCAACTTGAGAAGTTTAGAAGTTTAACTGAGAGGCTCAGCAGGAAGCCAGGGTTCTTACTTTGTAAATATCCTCATCCTGTGCAAAGGAGGGCAAGGACATTTTGTGAGTGCTACACCCACTCTGGGTGGGGGTGGCCTGTGTACAATATAAGGGTAGAGAAGAGGCTTGCATTTGCTCCTTTCCATTCTGGATGCTGCCTTGAAGTGTTGCCCCAGTGCCATGCCACCCTGCCTTGGAGCCAGCTGTTTATGGACTGAAATCTCCAGGAACTGTTACCTAAATAAACCTTTCCTTGCTTCACTTTGGGTGTCAGGTGTTTTGTCCCAGCAACGAGACAAAAGTAACGAAGACACCTAGTAAATCTTTATCAAGAAACTGCATATAAACTCCAGGAAACAAACAAAAATGTTCATAGACAACACAGTTCATGACAATTAAAAACTGAAGAGAACTCAAGAATTCATGAATGATAGGATGACTGAGTAAATTATAGTATGTTCATAAAGTGGAAAAGTACACAGTAGTGAAATAAAGAATAAATCACAAATACACAAGAAATAAAATGGTTGAATTTTAGAAACATAACAATGAGGATAGTGAACCCCAGAGGACTCCTCCAGAATCCAATATTAGTAAAGCTCATCAGCCAAGCTAAAAATAAAAAATATTTGTTCAGCAATGCATATGATGTGGTTTTTGAAAAGGCAATGGAATAACACAGTATTCAGCAGGATTAATTCTGGCAGAAGAAAAGGAGTTGAGCTACACAGGTAGCTGAAATGGTAGTGTAATACACAAACACATAAGTCAAGTGCTGAGTGTGTGCTGTTCCTTTATGATCTTTCTGTACCATTTACATATCTGAAATTTTCCACTTCTGTCTCTCTACAAAATGCTGCATAATTTTTTAAAAATCCTTTTTAAAAGACAGCATTAACAAAAATGAGGGGAAAAACTGAGAAACTAAGAATTTTAACATAAGGTAATGAAGGAGTCATCAGCACAGGCATACTCATAATTCTATAAGTGACTCTTCTTTTTTCTTACCTTTCTTCTGGAATGATGTCTAAAACCTTCAAAGAATGTAGAGGAGTGACTGATCAATAGCTGATGCTAGCAAAATGGATTGGAAGGGCAGACAGCAGGATGTACCCTAGCCTTAAGGACTGCCTTGAATCCCAGTCTAGACAAGTCAGGCTGGTTCAGAAATGCAGGCTCATCTTTAATACTTCCCACCTGCCTGAACCCTGACCTGGAGCTTCATCCTGTCCTGAATGGACTCCTTTTCCTTATTTGCTACCTGCTGGTTGCCCTCTTCTGACCTACTTAATGGACACTTCCTCCCTGACGGACTCACACACTGCCCAACTCCTTCATTGGCTACCAGGGATCCCTTCCCTTCATAGCCTGATCCTAGGACCTTCTCCAAACATCTATTCCAATCAACCCACCTGCCTGTCCATTCCTATGTTAACCCAGAGTCAAAACTGGATAGTAGTTCACAAGATAAGTATGAAAAACAAAACGAAACAAAACACTTGTTATGGCTTGTATATAGATGGCTCCCCACAAGCCTCATGTAGTCATGAAAGCAGCTGAATCTAGCGTTTGTGATTGACTCGTTATCTAGTGCTGGGATTGGTGGTGTGAGTTCTGTACCCACCCATGGATGGAGCTGACATACAATGTAAGGTTGGAAAGGGGGCATGGTTTTCCCTCTTTTGTGAGGTTCACTCTTGCTGCTTGCAGCTACCATGAACAGCTTCCCCTCAGCCATGCCACCCTGCCTTGGAGTCAGCTGATTATGGACTGAAATCTCCAGAAACTGAAAGCTAAATAAACTCTTCCTTGCTTCACTTTGGGTGTCAGGTGTTTTGTCCCAGCAACAAGAGAAAAGTAAACAAGATAGAATTTGGTACCAGGAGTGGGGTCGTTGCTGTGACTATACCTGACCATCTGGTTCAAGAGCCTTTGGGAATGGCTTGTGGGAAGAGTTTGGAAAGGTTCAGAGATGTCACTTGTATGCATAGAGCTGAAACAGCAGAGGCTGTTCTGTAGGGGAGATTCTGGTCAGAGCTCAGGAGACCAGAAGGCTGATGGACAGCCTGCCAGTAAAGACCAGACTGGGGAGGTTTCTGCGGGAAAGAAGGACTGCATTGGTTGTTGGACTCCACAAAATGTGTGTTACGGCTTGGTAGAAAGTTTGTCTGCATTTTGCTCGTGTCCAGAGACTTTGCCTGAGACTGAGATTAAGGGCAGTGGCCTGGTTAATCTGGCAAAAGAAATTTCAAGGCAGTCAAGTGTGGAGGCTGTAACATGGCTACTGTTGGCAGCTTTTAGCCAGATTTATGTTGGAAATCAAGAGCAGAGAGCCCAGCATGGTGATTTAAAATGTTGTGAGTTTGGTCAGAAAGCTGTGGACTGTAAAGATAGAGCTGAAACCTTGATTGCTGAGAAGGAACAAAGAAATACAAAAGATGGCCTAGAGACATCCCAGAGAGCAGCAGGTCTCCACCCTTTACAGCCTCAAAGATACAAAAGTAAAAGACCTTACCAGGGGGAGAAAACTGCAGAACGCCACATTCCAGAATTGTGGCGACATAGAAAATCTGTTCCTCACAATCAGGTTCAAAGTGCCCAGAAATTCAGGCACTCAACCTCTATGACCAAGAAAGAGGAAAGCCCGGCTACTGCTCCAGCTGGCAGCAGACCTTGGCAGCATCTGTGTGGTGCTGATTTTAGGTGCATGGAGAATGCACATGTTCTGAGGTTAAAGAAGCTTCCACCCCAATGTCACAAGGCCCAGGAGGCCAGGCCCTGCACCCCTGAGAGGGCAATGTGTAAAGCTGTGACTGTGAAGTCAAAATGGAGATCCCAGAAGTTTGGAAAAGCCAGAAGCGTGGATCATCTAAGTAAAGTTGCAAAGATTGAGCAGAGTGGGCCTAAGAGAGAAGCTGTGGGAACTAAAACCCCTAAAAGTGCCATGGGGGTGGAGCCACACAAGCCCTTTGGAGTTCACAATTTGCTACAGATGGCTTCAGATGCTGAACATACAACTACAATACTTAACATTTGCCCTGCTGGATTTTGGACTTGCTTTGGTTCCAATGCGTTGTATTCCCATTTGTAACTTTTGGAATGGTGATGTCTTTCTTGTGCCATTGCATGTTGGAAGTGTTTAACTTTGTTTTCATTTGTACAGGGGCTTGCAGCTAAGAGTTTGCCTTAGATCTCGGAGGAAACTTGGGACTTGGACTTTTCAGCAATGCTGAAACTGTTAGGACTCTGGCAACTCTTGAAGATGGACTAAATGTCTTTTGTATAAGGGATGTACATGAGTCTTTGGGGGGCCAGGGGTGGAATGCTATGGTTTGTATATAGATGGCCCCCCCAAGCCTCATGTAGTCATGGAAGCGGCTGAATCTAGCATTTGTGATTGACTCGTTGTCTAATGCTGGGATTTGTGGTGTGAGTTCTGCACCCGCCCAGGGATGGAGCTGACATACAATGTAAGGTCGGGATGGGGGAGTGTTTTTCCTCTTTTGCGTGGCTCTTGCCACTTGTAGCCACCATGAACAGCTGCCCCTCAGCCACACCACCCTGCCTTGGAACCAGCTAAGTATGGACTGAAACCCCCAAAACTGTAAGAAATAAACCTCTTCTTCCTTCATTTTGGGCATCAGGTATTTTGTCTCAACAATGAGAGAAAAGTTACCAAGATAATACCCTTCTAAGCCAGTGATGGTGAACCCATTATAGCTTTCAGAGATATGAACAGCCTGCTGCAGCACATATACCATAGGTTTGCCACAAGCTATGTGGATTTTTTAATGCATCCTCGAGAATAAGCCAATTCTTTTTTCAGTTAGTGTTTTGACTTTTCTCAGAATTTACCAGCCAGTGTTAACTGAAGGATAGTAACTTACATAAAGGTTCACTCTATGAATTAATAAGGTACTTATCATATTTATGTACCCTTTATAAAAATAGGTTGGATGTAGCAAATTTTTAGTTTGTGTTATGAACTAATAAAGTATATTTTCCCATATTCCCATTAGAAACAGATAGTATATGACAAATTCTTGCATTCAAATTCTTTGAACCTTGAATTAACTGTATGATGTCAAAGAACTTTAGTTTCACTAAGAAGATTTCTTTAATTTCTACCTTCTTGCTGGGGGTGTGTGGTTATAAAGAGCTTCCAATTTGCAGACATTACTCCCTGATTGATTTTTGTGAATAATCTTTTTATTATCCTCAAGGACAGTCAGATGCTTGTTTTTATAATTCTGTCAGTCCACTGAGATGGTTAGTGTGTACAGTTCCAAGTTAGAGGATAACAACACTGAAAGACCTTTACACAGAGGGGGTCATATAACTCTTTTACCTAAATTGAGAATCTCTGAGAGTGAGCGAGAACTCTTAAAAATTATACCTGTTAATTCAGGATTGATAGTCATCCTACTTTCTCTACATTCTATGGTCTTTTAGTAACCCATTTATTCTAACAGTTACACCAACTATTTCTAGGCAAATTGATACTTTAAAAATTATTGGTCATGGAGTGATTTTAAGGCCATGATACACATCTTTTTTCTGGAGATCCCACCTTGACCATTAGCTAGCATGACAACCACAAAGTTGAGCAGTGGACGTAGTGTGGCAGTCGACACAATCACTCAACACTGTCTTATCTCCTGCACCTGACTCAGGTGTCCCACACTTAAAACCCCACAATCGCACACCTGCTCAGTGGACCTAGCATTGACATCTGAACTCTTAGTTCTGAACCCTCTGACCTCCACAGGCACTGGCTTGTACCTTACCAGCAGCTGTCCCCACAGTCTTCTACCCCAGAAAGGCACTGCTGCTCCAGTCTTCCCCTCAGTGGCAGCCCCTTACCCAGTCCTAAGTTTGGATAGACCCCTGCCTGCCAAAAGGAGAGGTGGGGTCAGATACAATTTAATTACAGACCTCTCTGCACATGGGCATCACCAAAGAGGGAAAGCATGTGTGGTATGCAGTTTCCACTAGATGATCTATTCTGGAGGTATATACCCACTTTAAAATAATGCCCTTGGTTTCTTATTTCTGTTCATTTGTCAGGGAACTAATGGTTAAACTGGACACCTATTAGACAAAAGGGACTGCAGCAACTTTGAACTTCGAAAACAGTAAATATGGTTAAGACTTAGTTGTATTTATTTTTTACTTATGAATTCCTCTAATTCTTTCCTAAACTGAGGATTAAAATTATCTTTCATCTAAACAATAGAAAAATATTATTTAGTACTTATGCATGGGCCCTTAACCTTGGCTATTCAATGATTAACAAAGGGAGATTGAGACAAAAGTTAATGTCTGAGTTCCATACGAATTAGTTAATCTGGAATGTGCCTGAACATCAGGGGTTTTAAAGCCCTCCAGATGCTTCTAATGTATGACCACAGTTGAAGACTGCTAATAATTTGTCAGTAGACTAAAAACATGTATATAGGTCTTCACTAACTCTTTACAACAATCCTGTGAGGTACCATCCCTGCAGATGAGGGAACTCGGGCTCAGAGAGGTTAAGTAACTTACCCATAACCATGCAGTTAGTCAGCATCTGAAACACAATTTCAAATTAAGTCCATATGACTTCAAAGTCCATGCATTTAACCACTAGTAAGTGAAGAAAAGCTGTAATTGTGGGGAAAGACAAAATTAAATATGGATGAGGACCTGCTTAGCAACCTCAATTTCCCACTCTAGAGTCATTACATTCTTACTTGAAGACAAATCCAAGGCTTAGTATTTAGGAATGGTCTTGTTATTGAAAGACATATTAATAGTTTGTGTAGAACATCCATCAGTCTTGCATACTAGATCTAGAAACTCAATTATCACCTTATGCCTATGAACTGAGGCCCTGATGTGTCCCCTATTCCAGTAAGAATGAGTAACACATGGGGAATGGAATTAGAATCCCAGTTCAAACACTTCACCATCTGATATAACACTGTGACATTTAGCAAGCCTGCTGATCCCTCTGAGCCTCAATTTACCTCTCTGTAAATGTAAAAATTAAAACCTACAGTAAAAGGTTGTCATGTTGATTGGAAAAGGTAGTGCATAAAAAGGAATAACATAATATCCAGTGAACAAAGGGTAGATGTACAATTATTATTAATAATATAATAGTTATTACTCCTGCTCCGATGGAGTGATTCTTTACTTTTTAAAAAATGTCCAGAATGCTGTTTTGTACCTCAATCCCAAAGACATATAGCACAATCCCTTAAATAAAAAGGCCCCAGGCTTTCCTTCCAGGACTTCAGCTTGGTACTCATAGGCCTTCCTTCTACCATACTTTTTATCACATCCCTCCTGCCTGCTTCCTACAGGCACTGATGCTGGGATTCTGTCCACTTAGATCCTTGCCGATCATCTACATTGAGGTCTATCCAGATCATTCCTTCAGCCCCAAGAAATCTGCTTTCCTGGTTTCCAAGTCTCCAGTTCTCTCCTCTCTGGTCCAAATGCTTTTTCCATTACACCCCATATGACTTCTGCCAAGTATAAAACACAATGTTAGCATATTGATTCGTGCATCATAAACTCAATATAATTGGTTTAAAAACTGGGACTGCAGTGTGAAGCAAATATTCCCAGTTTCCTCAGAGGGACTCAGCCTAATGCAAAGCCACGAATGTGGTAGGGGACAGAACACTCATTTATCCCAATCATTGCATAATCAACATAGATAAAGAGGCGCAATTCACTTGAGAGATTTTCAAGGTCCTCCTTAAAGTGTGTTTCCCTCACTATTGTGGTCCTTAACTATTGCCACAGCCTCAAAACCAAATTATAGCCTTTGTCAGTTGGTTTCAGTCTGATGGTTACGGCAATGAATTTGGAGTCAGGAATCCTGTAGTCTCAGCCAACTATTCCCTGGGTAACCACATGCAAGTTAGCTGCTCTTGTCTCAGTTTTTCTATCAGTCAAATGGGGTAATTTTTCCTTCCTTCCATCTACTTCAAAGGCATATGTTTGGACAATTAATTACCCCAGAGCCACAGCAAACTTGGAACTTTCTGTGCAGTAACAAAGCTATTGTCAGCTTTTTCCTTCAAAGCATAATCACTGAATCTTGGGACTATTTTAGGTTTTGGATGGCTGACTGTCACAGCTGAAGGTTCACTTGGGGGTGTTTTTCCCTATGGTTTCTGAGCCACATGACCAACTGCCTTAGCACTGGCTAATGGAAGCAGAAGTATCTTCCAAAATATGAAACCAAAAAGCCTGGATGCAGCCCAGGAGAATAACATTACTGAATCACACTGGTGGCTTTCTTTAGTTCTACCACTCAGTCTTCACCATAGCATAAGCAACTGATACCATTTGAAAAATATGGCAAAGAATATAGTTGGTATTCATAGGTAAATAACACTTGATTAAAACTTTTCTGTCTCCTCTTTCTGTCCTTGCATAACACCAACATCTCTCTTGACCTACCATGTTTCTATTTCAAAGTTCTAAAGAGATCTTTTTCCACACTCCATATTTTAATGATACTTTAAGAATTCTATTAGCTTCCTGCATACAATCTTCAATAGACCTAACATATGTGGGGCTACAGTGTCAAATGTCACTTTTAAGAGTAACTTTGAGAAAGAAATAACTATAAGTTTGAATTTCTATAGCTGATAAAAGTTACAGACATTGACAAACAGAAAAGTTTAGTTAGCATGTATATTATTTTAAAAAGTACTTCAGTTACAATTTAGGTCACCATTTTTCCTCTTTAGCATTGCTTTGTATGCATGTCATTCCGAATAACAACGTAAACTTTGAAGGTTTAGTAAAATACTGAAGTGTTGCCACATAACTCAGATTATAAATATATTCAATTCTGTTTCCTAGGATGGTTTATTAACAACTAAAATAAAAAAAGAAAGAAAAAAACCTCATTATCCTCCTTCTGTGCTGCTGTAAATAAGTAATTATAGTACTGAGGACTTTAATCAATTATAGTCCATAACTTTAAATAGTGGGTTTCATTATTAATGCTTAAAATGATATGTGTAAAGGGACTCAGTAAAATTCAGTATTTCATGTGCATTTGATATAGAAGAGTAATTCACTTCAAACTCACATCGTGTAGTAGAAACTTGACTCAATAATTAGTTAGCAGTAACCCAAGTTCTGTTCTTGGTTCTGGCACTAACTCTCTAAATGACTTTGTATAAGTCCCTTCATATTTTGGAGATCCATTTTCTTGATTATCACAAGTTGAATAATATTTTTCTTCCTCCTCCCTCTCCCAAAAGAGATATGATAAAATGTTGACCACCCATTATCTTAGAATGTGACTATGTCTGGATATGGGGTCCTTACAGATGTAATTAGCTAAAATGAAGGGGCAAAATGGATTCCTGATCCAATATGACTGGTGTCCTAATAACAAGGCAGTCATTTAAAGATAGAGACATAGGGACAATGCTATGTGGCAACGAAGGCAGCATTTCAGGCTTCTATTTTCCCAATCTGTGAGATAATGACTTTCTGTTGTCTTAAAACCACCCAGCTGGTAGTACAGTACTTTGTCACAGTGGTCCTAGGAAACTAAAATAACGAGTTTTAAATTCAAAGTAATAGATTCTGGAAAACCTCATCCAAAAATATGCTTTCATTATTCTAAGTCAGGGGTCAAGAAACTGTGTAAAGGGCTAGATACGAAGTATTTTATGCTTTGTATATTGTACACATGTCACAGATACCTATATGCAACCTTGTTGATTAAAAACTGCCATAAACAATAGATAAATAAATGATTGTGACTGTATTTCACTAAAGTTTATGGACAGTGAAACTTAAATTTCCTATAATTTTTCTCATTCATAAAACACTACTTAAAAAAATTTCCCCCACTTACAAAAATAAATAAACTTTTCTTACTTAGTTCCCTGGTCACACAAAATAGACAGGGGGCTGGATTTGGTCTTCAAGCTGTAATTTGTTGAATCTTTTTCCAAGTTGCTGATGTCAGCTTGATATACTTGATAGAAAGCATCACAGAAAAGAAACATACAGCCCTTTCTGTAGAACGTATGAGCTAAGTGGCCTGACCTATTTTGAGTGACAATAATTATATTCACTATGTGATATTTCTCTAAACTAAAAATATTTTTAATGAAACCACCTGAAATAACATTTCCAGATGCATAGTAGATTAGTAGTCTTTAGGAATTTCATTGGATTACTTTATCTCTTTAGCATTTAAAGTTACATTAAAAATAGTGGCACAAATAATAATGAAAATGATCACCCTATACTGAACATTTATAGAATGTCAGGTATTGTGCTAAGTGCTATTCACAATTACCTCATTAATCTTACAGTGACTCAGTCCCCTATCTCCCCCAGACAAGGCTTACTTAAAACGTTAAGTAATGTACTGAGCCTACACGATTAGTATACACCAGAAATAAATCAGGGGACTCTGATTTATTCATTTTTGTTATTTATTTATTTATTCTATTTCAAGGCTTATCATTTTAACCACTTCTATACAGTTGTTAATTTCTTGTTATGGTTAATTTTAAATGTCCAATATCAATAATCCATAATTAATAATAAAATCACCTACTTTATTATTTATGACTAAGAAGTAATAATGAAACCTATTGCTTTTGATTATAACAAACAATAGGGAAAAACATATTCTAACTCATTAAATGAGATCAAATAAAAATTTTTATTTCTCTGTCACAAAGACTGGAATTATATGAGCAAATGGCCTAGCCTTAAACTACTTTTTAACCCTGGGGAAAACAGAGACCAAGGGAAAACTAGATACTCTTTTACCGTATACTTGTGTCTTACCACCCAATGAAAGAAAAGGTGGAAAAAACCTAACCTGTTGATAGCGGAGGTGATTAAAGCCTTCATTCAAGTGTATTGGCAGATGGCAGAAAAGGGGAAAAAGGCTCTAGATACCCGGGAGACAGAGGACGGTGTAATCAAATACAAAACCATCTGGATCCTGTCCCTGTGTGAACTAGTGTTTGTGTTTAAGTTAAACCTTTTGTATCATCACCTGACAGATCACAGACCAAACTTCTAACCCAAAGCACTCTTTCCGCAAGCACAAAGGAGCAAAGTATTCTCTGAGTAAATTATACACTTCATCTATATAAAGGTTAAGTCAATGTAATTATTAAAATGGCAGAACAGGATTTGAGGCTTAACCTGCAAGGATGCCATCATGCCTGGCACAAGGAGTGCATACTATATCCCTGACATACAATGTCCACAGAGTGCAAATCCAGCAATCTGCTTTGCGTTACTTTCTAATAAACGTCAATGGGAGAGAGTACTTTTTTATATTTATAACCTCCAATACAGTGGAGTAAATCCAGTAGCTTGCCACTTGGGAGTACATACTCCCTGTTGATTCCAGGAAACTGTCAAATCAGTATAGCTGCACCGAGACTCTTGGTTTTCACTTCTGCATTGATTAAGCCACACACATTATTTCTGGCATGATGAGCTGCATTCATGTTGATGCAAAAAGAGTAGCAGGCCTCACAGATTTCAATGAATACAATATTCACAGTTATTTTATAGCGAAAGAAGTAAAATAGCTTTAATAAACAACCTTCTTTAACACAAATTAGAATTGGAAGTCAGCAGTAAAATTCAAGTCTAACTTTGGTTCCTTTAATACACATTTTTGGGGAAATTGGATGATATTTTGATTTTGGTTGCAGTGTTTCAGTGATGTTTTAGTAACCACAGTTTTCGCTACAAAAGCTACAGTGGAATTATGGAGCTCTCACTTCATCCTATTGGAAATATTTCTACTTACTTAATCTAGTTTATCTACATTAATTAGGAATGTTACTAAAACTAAAGGTGAGAATACTAAAGACAGCCCACATGTATGGAGACTTTAGATTTTTAGTGAAGAAAAGGGAATGACTCCTCAAAGAGATCATTTCACTTAAATTGGTCTAAAAAATAAAATAAAGATACCGAGTACAATGGAAAGCTAGAGGAAGGGCATTAACCCCAGCTCTGAATTCAAAACAGGTTTCCAAGAGAAGATGATGTCTTGGACTTAACCCACTGAGAAAAAGAAGAAAGGGTATTCTACATGGAGAAACTACAGAATAAAACTGAGAAGAAAACACATTACATGGAAAGGATGCTCCTCAGAATTACTAACTTGAAAACTCCAGTGCAGGAACATTAATTACTCAATAGAGCAAAAATATAAGTGTCTGATTTAAAATCTTAAAAATCTTAAAAATAGTTGTCTAGTTTGAAATCTTTAAACTCACAGTGCACACTGTAACTGAGAAAATGAATGATAATGATGGTGGTGGTGATGGTGATAATGATGATGGTGGTGATGATGATGGTTATTACACGATGTTATGCCACAATGGAGAATTTGGTCCAAAAAATGTTTTTAGAAAAGAAAATTTAAGTTAAAAAAATACTCCCTTTGTCTCTTGACTGGTGACATAACCCATGCTTCTTCTTGTTTCAGCATTCTCATTGGGTGAAAGCTTATCGTGACTCCAGGTAAGACAAAAAGAAACTCACTGGCTTCTCAAATATATCCTGAAAAGTATTCCCTGATCATCTATCACACTAGTGTGTCTTCTCAGGTCTGCCTGAGTGGTAGGTACATCACACTACAATCTCAGAGTCACTTAATACAGGAGAAGAACAATGGAAGACTAGACACTGAGTAGTTCTTGATCTTCCTATGTGCAAGAGATGCACATGGAGCAGTAGAAGTTTGAAGGTAGTCTTCTAAGAGTTTGAAGGGAACAGCCTGAATTACTATGATA
>RJWT010027364.1:0-15535 GCA_004365215.1 Cuniculus paca | reverse complement strand
GACTGCCCTTGAACTTGTGACAATCCTCCTGCCTCAGTCTCCCAAGTGCTGGGATTACAGGTGTGTACCACCGGCCTGGACATATAAGAAAATCTATGAATTTAACATAATGGGGGTATATATGGATAGAGACTAATTCTATACTCTAATGCTGACCTATATCCCAAGTTTAATGGAATCACAGATTTTGAAGAATTGTGAAGTTACTTGAAAGAAATAAGAATTTCATTTTAGCAATACAATAAACATTAATCATACTTTTTTCCCTGTCTATATCAGGAGTATAAATTTCATGGCATAGCTACACTAAGAAGTATTTGCCCTATTAAGGAAGGAGGACTATTTGCTTTAAGGAAGATGGCCTATTTGTTGAATGGTCTATTTGCTAAATTACTGAGGATTTTTAGAATTCAAAGTAGTTGTAGCTTTTTGTCAGAACGTATTGGTCTAACTCCACTAAGCATAAATTCTGTTCTGTCCCACATTTCAAAAGCAAATACTTATTAAATCGCATAGTTTATATGCAAATTTAGGGTGCTTATGAAACTTAAGTTTACTCTAGTTTTGTACACTTATGTCCTTGTTGATCTTATACCTAGCAGTAAACAAGCTAAAATGAACTATGTTAGATCAAGTTTTAAGTATTTGTCTCATATTTTTAGTAAATTGCTTATTCAGTAAACTTACTCGATGTCTATCAATATAGTATATAAAAAAGATGTTAAACCCAAAGAAGTAAATATTACTCAAGGCAACATAAGATCACTGCAATTTTGAGATCTATGCTGTACACATATTCTGGGACAGTTGTGGAGTCCACTCAACTTTAAGAGACCAAGTGTCCTTTATGAAATTTATTCGTAAGAATAACTGCTATGCCTATACATGCCAAGCACTTGCTTTAAGTTATCTCTAACCATAATGAGCCTGTAAAGTAAGAATTCCTCTTCTTGTAAGCTGGAGAATTTAAACAACTTAATAAGAATCACAAAAGTAGCATGCAGAGAATTAAATATATTTTTAAAAGCTACTGTTTTCCTACTTTTATTTCGCATGTAAAGATTCATCTTTATCAGTTGTATGGTTGGCATTTAAATGAAAATAAATTCATCTTATATAGGGAATATGGGAGATAAAGGAAATAAAATGGTACTTTATTCTTAACATTTACTTACCATATATAATTATTATACTATATGTATATACTTTCTAAACTTGTCATGGATGGGAAACTACAAAAGTATATTTATGAATGTCTGTATTTCTGTTACATTAAAATTTTGGACTTAAAGTAGATTTTTAGACGAGATCAGGCGCATTCAGGGTGGTATGACCATAGATTAAAGAAGATTTAAAAAAAAATAACTTAGTTACTTTAGGTAGAAACTGTTAGTAGAATGTAAAAGTTGACTATAAATTTTCATGAGTTTAGTGCTTTCAAAATTATGGCCACGGTACAACATTAATTGTTACTGACGGTTTAACGCTGCTATAATAAAAATTTCTTGTCAACTTGTTCCCTCCTGAAGTGCCTGAAGCACTTCAGTTTAAGTGTCAGGCTAAACTATTAGATGTAGAGAAGAAATGAATCTGCGTAGTCCCATTTTTTATTGCAAGGGGCACAGACTGGTGCTAACAATTATGTGGGGGTAGAGGTCTGTTTTCATAATTATGTAAGAATTGTTGCTTGAAATGTTTTAAGTATGCCATCTTTTTTCTATATAAAAGATCTCCTGTAAATAATTCTTACCTTGCCAGATAAGTAAAGTTTAGGGTTATAAGTGAATTTTCGGTTATCTAAGTATTTCTTTGGGTACTAGGTTTGAAATACATGAGTTAATATGAGGCTGATCCAAATGTGACATCATTTATTTAAATTATATCCATCTTAAAAATTCACCTTTTATAAGTCTCACGTTAATTTTCTTCTCAAAAGTTTTGTTTCTGTTCATCCAAAAGCATATTTTTACCCAATGTCAAATTCTGCTTTTGTGCTTTTCTTATCTCCTCCTTCGCAATACTGCTTCGAAAATTAAACTTGTCTCACAGTACTGCTCTATTTTTCTCCTTCCTTCCTCTCAGTTTAGTTTCAGTCTTAGAAACAAAACCCAAATCATTTCCCAATTTCTTCCTTCACTCTTCTGGTCCTGGTCAACTTTTCGGAATAACAGTCTGTAGATCTATTCCTTCAATTCTTAACAGCAACTGAGCTTCTATCTTTCTGTATGACATTTTTAAAAACAATGACTTCTTGTATATCGTGCCTTCTGATTTTTTTTTTAAATACAACTCCCTCTTTCATTTTGATGACATTTCTATATCTCTTGGTTTTTCTAGCATTATTTTTTCTAATACTAGTGCAATTTACTACTGTTTCTCTAGGTCATCACTTTTTTTTTAACCTTCTGACCTACAGATACTATCAGTACTTCTAGCACTAAATGATTCTCAACACTGGTTATTCATGAGAAATAACTGTGGCATTTAAAAAAATATGTCATTATTTCAGCTTAACCACAGTCCCACTGAATCAGACTCTTCAAGAGTAGAAGGCTGGAAGGTGTATTTCTAAGAACTCTGCTCATAAGTCTGATACATAAGCATGGCTGTAGGTACTGTATTCTTCAAGGATCTCTAGAATCTTCTATCACTACTCTCCTTCCCCAATTTTACAGCTTTTGGGTTTATGCATTATCAGTAAGGCAATTATTCAGTATTATACGGATTATTCCAAGGAAAGAATCATTCTGTGGCCAAATTTGGGAAAAATCAAACAACAGAGAGATTATCTTACTGAACAACCTCTCAACACCATGTGTATAGTATACTTCATATGTCTATAACATTTGTTAAGACTCCCCTTACTCAATTAAAGAGGGCTGCTTGCAGCCCTCTTTCAAATTATCTCCTACCTTCTATATATCACTGCCAAATTATCAATCTGAGGCACAACTCTACTCTTGACACTCCTCAAAACCTAATTACCCTTGGATAGCAAAGCCAAATTTAAATTCTTCAGTTTAGCATTCAAGGTCCTATAAGATCTGGCTAAAACCTTTAAAATCTAGTTTTTCTTTTTTTATTATATGACAAGAGTGTAGACTTTGATGTCAAATTTGCAGTACTTGAGCTTGAATATGTTTAACCATCGCGAGTAATATGAATCCTGTAAGTCTAATTTGCTTGTTAGGAACAATATCTAGAAAGGTTATCTGGACAATTACATGTTGATCCACCTCATATTTTGTGTGGAAGAACTTGTTATCACCAACTAAAAACCACAGTTCTCAAATTTCGACACATCATTATCAGATGGTAGCATTCTTAAAAATGAGTGCCTTTTTTAAAAGTGAAAAAAAAAAAATGAGTGCCTGGGCTTGACCTTTAGTTGACTTGTTAGATCTGCGTAGGGCTCTAGATCCATTGTCCAATATGGAAATCAACAGCAACACTATAAATGTAAGACACAGACCAGATCTCAAAGACTATTACAAGAATAATGCTAAATAATTCATTAATAATTTTTAAAATTGATGATTTTCTAGAATGATATTTTAGATATATTAGCCTAAGTAAAATGTATTACTCATTTAATTTTACCCATTTCTCTTTACTTTTTAATATAGGTACTAGGAACTAAAATGAGATGTGAGTTGCACTGTATTCCACTGATCAGCAGAGCTAAAGAATCTGTGTTCAGTAATTTCTCTTGGTTACAGATCCTTGGATGACCTTTTGAGAAACAATATACAGTATGCAACTCTAACTCTCCAGAAAATCTGAGGTCTTTATGTATCTTTTTATTCCCAAATTAACTATTTCGATGTACTTTGAATTTTGAGTCATCAAATTCACTAAAAATTTCATCAGAAGATTTGCTTTTGTTTCTATTTTCCTCAGTTCCTAAAGAATTCTTTTTAACAGCATTTCATGACTAGAATAAAAAAACTTAAAACTATTGCTTAGATTTGTTCCCATATTAATAAAATAGTTCACTTATTAGAAGAATGCCTTTTGTTGTTATTCAACTTCATGTGGAAATAAACTATTGGATTATATTCCAAAATCACTGAGTATCACTCATCACATATCATCATACTAATTTTTATGCCATAGTAATTTAGTCAGATGAGGAAAAAAGGGGACATTGAAAAAGGGGTCTCAGGCATGAATAACAAGGATGGTTGAAGAGATGGAAAACTAATGGTTACTAAAGCCAATGTTGGGATGCAGAAAAATGTTGACAGTATTGATGTTGATGAGGTAAAGAGTCACAGGATTAGAAAGAGTTTTTAAAAACTGTTGATAAATACTTTTCAGTTAAGATTCTTTTACTTACCTCATTGCCACATTGCTGCCATCAATGACTATGGGTCTTAGATTTTCACCATCATCTGTTAGAATCTCTTGCATTGGAGATTCAGATCTCTGAGATTCCAGAGAAGATGTTTCCCGCATTATACTGGTAATTGTATTAACCGTTTGATCAGCTTCAGTTTTATTTCCAAGTTTGACAAGTTCTCCCAGAATATCATTGATTAAAGCATCAGTACCAAGTTTGTTGAGCACAAGTTGAACCTGTTCTTCAGAATAACCTAACTTAAGTGCAAACTCCAGCTTTGTTTGGTATTCTCGCACCACATCTGGGGGTTTCTTGACTTCCTTGGATGGAGCCTGGGTCTCTTCAGGTTTAACATCTTGCAAAATTTCACTGTGTTTGAGTAGGTGAGGCTCTAAGCAGGGAGACCTACATAATTGTCTGTGAGTCTTGGTTGATAAGCATGGCTCTACTGAAATGCTACTCAATTGTTCTGACTCGTGATCAGAGTTTGTGCTTTCTTCAGAATCACCAGAGCTCAGATTCTCTTCAGACACCTCTTTTTCCTCCTTCCTGGCATGAACTGCATCCATAGCTGGTTTTTCTACCATTGGCCAAGGTACAGTTGCACTTAATTGCGGGTCAGCGCTCTCCACATAAAGGTGGCTGAGGTCATGCCCCAGGTGATCCTTTAAGCCCATGAAGCTGTTGCATGTACTTGACTCCACTTTGTTGTTTTTTCTGTACTCCTGAATGCACAGTACCCCGTATTCCTATAGAAAAATGTAAAATATTTAAAATTTCATATTTGTGTTTGATTTGTCTCAATGGATAAATAAGAAAACTGCCAAACTACTGAATACCTAATGTGTATTTTTGTCTATATCCACTTATCACTAGCCAAAATCATACTGTGATTTTTTTTTTTTTCAAATGAAGAAGTTACACATTAGAAAGACTACATAACTAATTCTTCTTTTTTTGGGTACCAGGAATCGAACTCATGCTTGCCAGATGGGCACTATGCCGCTGAGCTATATCCCCCAGTCCCCATGTAAATGATTTTTGCAAGACAATAAAGAAGGTAAGTAGTGAAACTTGGTTTTTTACTTAGTTTTTGTCTTATTCAGAAATCCATGCCTGTTTCACTATGTTATACTACTTTTTAACCTTGATGGAAGAGATTTTCTCACTTAGATTTCTAGAATGACACATGGAATACTATTTTTAAAAAAAGCATGTTTTAGATATGCCATGACAGGTTATGTACATTTTCTTTAAAAGAATACATAAAAGTCTTTAAAAATTATTTTAAAGGCAAGGGAAAGGCAATGAAAAAAAGGAATTAGGAAATGTTACATACATGTACAACTTCTTACAAGGAATACAAATATTATGTATTACACGTATGTACTGATAAACTAAAATAAAAAAAGACTGCAAAAATAATTTTAAAGAGAAAATCACGAAGAAAAATTAATTCAGATGCAGCTTAATAACAATCTAAATTAGTTTCAAAACAATTTAGATAATGAAAAAGTATATATTCTAAGATGGCCAACAAGTAATTAATTACAAAGTTTATTGTATCCCAGAGATGAATACAGTTTTCCTCTAATAATTATGATTTTACTAGCACTGAACATAGTAACTGAATATAATTTTTAATATTATGCTATCCTTATTAAATGGCAAGGCCAGTACAGTCTATTTCATCCCAGGGAAAAAAATTTCTCTAAACCTATGTGTATATATAGAAAACAGAGAAATTATTACTTCACACAAAATTAGCAGTAATAATTAAGAATGCTAAATACTCTAACCTCAGTTTCTTGAGTTTTATAGCAGTAAATACTTCTGTATTATATCTGGTTAAGTAACAAGCTGCACTGCATTAAAATTCATCTTTTCTCCTGTTTTTCCCCTATAGGATCATTTTTAATGTTTAAAATGCTTTGGCTGTTTTACTATTTTTCCCTTAAAGTTTATTGGAAATAATTGTTTTAAAGGTATTTTTTTCATGCGTTCCATTCCAAAGATGACACAAGCACCAGTGGTTGAGTGATTTAGGTATTCCAGGGTCTACTCTGGTGTGACAGTAGGAAGCCAGTGCTAGCAGAATTTGACTGTTACAAAACACTTATTAAAATAACTTAATAAAGAAAACTGGAAAAACATTTTATTCTAAAAGCCTTCAACATAAAACACACACTGGAAAAGAGCTATTATATGAATGTTAAAAGAAAATGCTAAGTGATTTTCTGAAAAGTCACAAATTTGAAAGCATACTGATCTGCTTATTAGTGAGTTAATATTTCTACATAATGAAATAAATTTTATTAACTATGGTAAATACTAGAGAAGATAACATAAACTCTTTATTAATGCACTTAAAATGCCCTCAATGCAGAAGAACTACACACTTGTATAGGAGTTTCTTCATGGTTTATTCTCTGAGAAGGTGAATTAGCTTTATTATCATTGTTCTTTAGTAAAGCATTCCTTAGTTTTAAACAAACATCCAACTTTCCTAGCTCCTGATTGTTTCACTGATAAAAGGAAATATCCCTTAAAAGTATACATCTGCTCCATTATGAAGCTGCATCCATTTCAATTTTTTCTATTAATATGGATATGGATGAGTCCAATTATTTAGAATTAAGAAAAAGATTTTGAAAGCAAATCCTTACACCCTCTGATTTATTAAGTACTGTAATATACTAACACCATAATGCAAGTAACAACTCACAGCAGCATCCTAATAAAAGGATACAGTTAAAAGAAAAATCTACACTGTGGCCTTCATAGAGCTCCCACCAAAAGTATCTTAAACAAGGAAAATCTACTGGAAGCTGGGCTGCCTGGCAACCAGAAGCTGGTTGCTAAGCTGCGCTCCTTTAACATGCCATCATGAATGCTAGCACAGTGAAAGAATAATTTGGTATGAACAAAAGCCTATAAAAGAGACTGGGACTTAAGTACGTCTGGTTTACCCTCTGAGAACAATGCAGCTGCCAAACCAAGCTGGAAGCTCCGACATCATTGTTCTGTAAACCCCACAATCTGCTCTGACTGCAGGAAGTGCATTTAATGGGCAACATTTCTGATCTCCCTTGAAAAGTTTGGGTTTTGCATAAGTGCTGTTGTGAGATAATTCTCCAAGATAATGACTTGCTGACCAAATCTCTGAATTGAACTAGGAAATATTAATATTGAGCCACAGTGTGCTCTTTATGGGGAAGAGACTGTATCAGACAAGACGAACACTTATGAAAAATACACCCAGTAAGGAACATTAGAATGAAATGTTTTGTTTAAAGGAAAAGTGAATTTTCCCAATTTTCCATTTTTTCAAAGAAATAAGACCAGATACTGTAAAGTTTTTAAATGCAAAATTAACCACAGGAAAAAAGTATTTACATCTATTTCAACATGAAGCTAATATTTTAAGATAACAATGGTACTACCTAGGACTGATCTATATACATATTATATGTCTAGAAAATTGGATTATCATCTGGTTGTTTTTATAATAGTAAATACTAAGACTATCTTGTATACAAATACAGCTAGTGAACATCAACTACTTTTAACTGGTAACAATTCATGCTATTTGTACATAATATTTAGTAAAATGTTTATAATTAAGCTGATATTGAATGCTGACGGTAAATGTTCGCCTATTTTTTAAAATTAACATTCAATTTTATTAGGTAACATAATGTTCACTTTAAAATATTCTGGTTGAACTCTTTCACACTGACAGGTCTCTTTTCACTGGTTAGCTCAGAGAAAGTTATCTAATTTCATCTTGTACTAAACAAGCAGTTAAAAGACTTTTAGTACCTGTAAAATGAAAGATTAAATATTAATGCAAATAAGAAAAAAATGAGATCACTCTCCAGGCAGGCAGGCAGGCAGGCATCTATGTATCACATAAACGTATATCATATATATGTATATCATATATTATATGTATATCAAATATATGTATATCATATATATGTATACCATATATGTATATCAAATGTATGTATATCATATATATAACATAAATTTGAAATAATTTAATTTGTATTAATCCAAATAACAAAATTTAGTTCTTAAAGCTTCTATCTCTAGAATGCTTATCAACTTGTAATTAGTAAATGCTTGTCCTGATTTTCAATGCACTTAAAAAGGAACCAGAATTTGGCAATATTTAAAAAAAAATCATTCAATAAAAAATTAAATACTAATTCAAAAGTTTAAAAACCGATACAAGTTTTTTCAAAGGTTACAGAATTTGTTAATGTAACTGAATGTATAAAGTTTACAAGTAATTATTATAAGAAACTTTAGAATAAAGATGGGCATATGGTATTTATTTTTATTTAGTACCTTAAAAATAACCAATCAACTTTGAAAAAGAAAAAAACCCTCCAATAACATCACAAAATGTGTTATTATATGTAAGGTACCAAGGTCTTTTAATTTCTAAATTATGCATAGCTTAGACTTTTTAAGTTTTGAATTTACACAAATGTACACTTAAATAAATCACCTTAATCAAACAAATAATTAACTAATAAAGTATTGTCACTTCACAAAAAAGCAGCAAAGTTCCACAAGAAAAGTAGGTCAGTTTATACTCCCACAGTTATCATACAACTCCAAGAAATATGGTCTTTTACTACTTATTTCAGGAATTCTTCACAATTGACCTTTATATGTATTCTTGAACATAAAAGGTACTGGGCAAGAACACAATAATATAAAACAGATTTCAACAATTTTAAATCTATAGATTTCCTCTAGATATTGCACTGGAAACTCAGTGTTTCTTGTTAAAAGCTATCTAAAAATTACAGTATTTGTTGAACTAAATTATCATGCTAATTCTGTAAATGACAATGAAGTATAACTAATTTTTTTAAATGCCAAAAAAACTTTGTAATAGTTGAATGGAAACTTAGGACATAGTGGCAATTTACTAGAAATGTATTACACATACTAGAATTCCTCCATTTAGTGAAGAGGTTTTCTGAAAGCTCTTAGATAATCCCTCATCTCAAACTAGGTAAAAAAAGATCTTTTTAATATTCTAGAGAGGTTCCTATTAATCAGGAATATTGGGCATAAAACTTGTTAAAACAATTTATTTTTTTGTAATGTAAAGCTACAATGCCATAAAAGTGGGTTCTGGTTGTTATCCAAATAGTAATAATATTAGAACAATGAAAATAAAATAATGAATATGTAATAAATACCTACTGCTGTAGTTTCTGTGTATTTAATTACCATTGTATTTGAGTGAGTGCTGTTGTCTGCATCCCCCTAGCTTACAAAGGAAGGATGTCCCTTTGAACAGATTGGTTAGAGCTCTGGGGCAACAGATGTCTACTGGAACTGCAGGAGACCAGCAACTGGTGGCCTGCCCATCTTCTGAAAACTTTCAATAGACTTATGCATATGTTCACACAATAGGGCATGTGGTAGAAACAAAAACCTCTTTTTAACCCTTTAATGCTCTTTCTCTACCAACTGATAGATGAAAACCTTTGTCTTCTCTTCTCCTTCCTATTACAGAACTCTTGAAAGCAATAGCTCTTGGAATGACATTTTCAATCTAATACCTGAAATCAATGCAAGGAAAAACAAAAGTAGGAGAGAAGAAATTAGAAACTACAGGAATACTGAAATTGCTGACAAAGCAACTTGGTGCTTAATAATCATATTTAAAACCAGTTGTTTGGAAACATCTACCTTTATCAATCCTCAAGTTAGACTTTTTTCCCTTTTCTTTTTTGTGGAGACAGGGTCTTGCTATGCAGTTTAAGCAAGCCTTGCACCATAGAGACCAGTCTGGCTTCAAACTCATGGCAATCCTCCTGCCTCAGCCTCCCAAATGCTGATATTTGAGATGTGTGTCATCATGCCTAGCATCAAACTACACTTTTAGCATGTGGAAGAAAATCAATTAAATAACTTTACAGCATTTAAGATATGACAGTGACAATTTAAGAAACATAATATGACATGATAGAATCTAAATAAAAATATCAGAATTTTGTTATAAGTTGCTTTTAAGCTTCAAATGATTATATGCCATGCCTAATGCCTGATAAACATTCATGAAGCTATAAGTAATCATTTGCAAAGTTCCAAAATATAAAAAGTATAAAAATATGCTTCACAGGTAATATTTTACAGAAAGAATTGAATTGCTCATATATTGGCACTATTTAATAATTTGTAGGCTTTTAATCTTTTTGGTTCAAATTAATACTCTATTTAGCAAAGTTTAACTTTCAAGGCATTAAGCACAGATACTCACGTTAGCAGGAAAATACAAAGACATTGGTTTCTGTAGCAGCTTCAGCAGTAACTCCTTAACACAATTTAGCTGCAGACTTCCAGGCAGGCAAGAAGAACAATGAATGGTTGAACAGATGGAATGGCAATGTCTTTGCTTAACCTATTACCGAGTGGAATAACTGGCCAATCATGGGCTAGGAAGCTCACAATTAGTTGGTCAGGCAGATGCAAGACAACCTCAGACCCTGCGTCAGGTTCGGAGGTTTCTAAGATAAGCAAGTTGATGTCATTCTCGGGTCTGCCCCGGGCAGCATGTGTATTAACGAGGGGTGTGCTTAACAATAGGCCATACAAAGCTGACTAGTAGGCAGCTGCTCTATGAGAGTAGAGTCATTAGGGAGCAGGCTGCCAACAAGAAACACCTGGCTTGGGCAGCCTTCAGCTTTTCCTCTTGTTTTTAATGCATGAAACAAAGACACCAATTATATTTTAAAGTAGTAAAAGTTGCATGTTTCCAAAAAGTTGAGGCTGTACACTAGTCCATTAGCTTTCCCTTTTTATTTCAGAAATAAAGAAAGTGAGGTATATCAAAGTAGCAATTAACTACTGCAGCAGCTATCCCTTTTCTTTATATAAATGAGTTACTGGTGAAGTGAGGTGATACTAAATCTATTTCCAGGGCAACAGTGGAAAACACTACTAAAAATACAAAACTGTATTTTTAAGTATTTGTTAATATGTTACAAGACAATAAAATGACAAAAATAATAAAAATAAGATTGCAAAGGTAATATATTTATGAGCTTACAAATTAATTTTAAAAAGTAAATTAATCGCAAGTATAGTAATATAAAACAAATGCTCAGTTCAACTTTGTACCAGTTACCCAAACCGCACATTTAAACACAACTACTTAATTTCAGTCTAAAATCATAAGAACAGTCCATCTTTATACCAAACAGCAGAGTAAAATTCTTTTATTATGGATACTAGCAGTTAGCCATATAATTAAATAACAGCAACATCTTACATCAAGTTTTAATATATAACATAATACCTGATGAAAGGATTTGTATTTCATAAAATTTGAAAGCTATAATACTCAAATCTCAGTTGAGAATAAATTAACTAAAAATGCTGTGATTTTGTGAAGGGTAAAAACATACACAAATATAAATCCCTTCAGTGAAGAAATTTGTTATCCATGATTTATTTCTGTTTCAGACTACAGCATTAATAATATTGTGGACTACTTGATTTTGAGAGCTACATATATTTTATCTTGAGTGGCTTCTGATTGTGAAAAAACTCAATTGAAATGTAAACACCATAAGGCATTGTGATGATATTTCCCTTACTAGAGAAAAGGGAAAGCTTTAGTTCCCTACTATTTATGTGATTCAGAACACACAAAACACACCCAAGTATCCCCTTTTCATTCCAGTGCAAATTAAAATAATGAAGGCAGAGAGCTACTCTTTCCTGACACAGGCTGACTTATGCAGAGCCCAAACTTTTTCATTATGTGATCATGAATTCTAAAGATATAAAATTCAAAGCATCCACAATAATTTAAATCAATCTTCATGTACAACTATAGAAGTCACTCATAATTAGGATTGTTTGTGAATACCTGGGAAAAAGTAACACTGTTTTTATGCTCTTAGCCTTGTTCTTTTTGTGTCCACTCAAATACAAATCACATCATTTCTGTTTACAAAATATGGAGATCTATTATATATGGTTAAAAATTTTCAATTATCTCACTAAAAAAATTCCTTCTGTCTACTAAAAACATAAAAATTAGTGCTGTTTCCAGAAAAAAATAAAATATGAAGTATGATAGTGTAGATCACCATTTGTCTATATTTTTCTTCAAAAGAGCAGAAGTATAACATTCGAAAAATGTTGGAAAAATTAAAAATCTGTGAAAATATTTTTTACCTGAATCTAATTGCTGGGTTCAGAATGTTAAACTTATTTCTAAAGCAAGAGTGACCCTTTCTGCAGAGTTATGGTAATGTTACGGAAAAGTTTAATCCATGGTTTAATTTCATAAGCCCACTGAAGAGTAACATAAAGCATCTCTGGAATTTTGGTTCATCGCAAATTACAATGTGAATCATAAAGAAATAAAATTCCCATTTCTGGGTAAGCATATGAAAATCATAGAAATCAAGTTATAATCTTTTCTTCTGTCTATTTTTTGGTGGTGGTAGTGGCGGGTCTTTTTGAAATCTTATGAGTAAAACCGGTATCAACTTTGAAAGGAATAAGGTCATTGCTATGGCTAACACACTGTAATTCTTCTGGTAACACTGAGTTTGATTATGTAAGATAAAAATGAAAAACAGCACATAAAGTAGTTACAGCTCAAACGCAGTAAGACTCAATAAACACTGACTAGAGGAGACCGTCAGGTCAGTATTTATGAATTCATATTAAAACCATTTTCTCTTGTATATGAAAAGGAAACTACTTAGTATGAATAGAAAGTATCTCTTTTCCATTGGATTTTATTCCTTGTCTTTATCCGTTGCTACTATAGTTACTACTTTATAGCTTTAATTCAGGAGGAGGAGGAATCTTCTCAACCTACCATGGTGAACAAAAAGAATGAGAGAAAACTACCCAAGAGCTCAGCAGGAAGCCTGATCTATAGCAGTGGATTAAGCTTTTTTGCAAACAGCAAATAAAGGCAGTGATCTGAAAAAGCTAATCAGACCCTGCTGTGGTATTTAGACCATCTCAGTGGCTAGTATTGGATAATGTTAAGCACATTAAAACATCTGTAGGTGAAAAGACTGCCCCTGGCTGGCTTTCTTAGTCACACGGCTCTAGTCTGCCCATTGCAGGGCAAATACAAACAGCTGTACTGCAGTAAGTGATGGAACATGCACACATTTATGACAAAAGAAAGAAGGAAGAAGGGAGAGAGGGAGGGAGGAGAGAACAAGAAGAAAAAACAAATGTGTAGTCTTAGGAGTTTACTTAAATTTGCTGATGCCAAGGGTGGGTCTAACATTTGCTCTTTCTAAGGCATAAACGTGAAACAACTGAGCTTTGAGGCTACTGTTTGGAATCAATTCTCTGCCAGTGGTACTCTAGCACTTTCTAGCACTTCTTTTCTAATAGTATGGACTTACTCTCTTTTCATGTACAATCTCTTTTGATTCTAACAACAACACTATAGACAAAAGATAATCATATCAAATTTTCCCAATTGTCCCCCAAAAGTTGAAAGGTTAAAATTTTAATCAAAACTGTTACTTTTGAGGGTTAAAAAAAACCAACCACCCACCCATCCACCCACCCACCCAACCAACAGAAAAAGCTAATTCATGTGCATAGTGTAAAAGTAAGGAGCAAAATCAACCGGGTACTAACTCTAATATCTTAGGAAGTCTGACAAGTTACAAGGCCTTTCACATGAAGGGTTATTTGAAGTGTTAAAGGATAACTTTAAACCACAAAACAACAATAAGAGTACTGTCTCTCTGGATTAAAAACAAATTGCTGTAGAACTACATAGCACTAGTTAAAGAAAAGTCATATGGTTATAAGAATTTGACAACGTCATTAACATGATAATTCTAGAATGCTCTGTAGAAAGATTTAGACATTCTTCACCTAATTTCCCTCTGCCAATGAAAACGATGTCCTTTCAGGAAAGAGGCAGGACATGAAAGTTCCAATATTAGATCACATTTGGATGCGGCTCTACAGATGATCCACCCAAATAAAGTATATACGAGAAAAATGTACCTTGATACATAAAATTAACTGTAAGAGCCGGGAGTGGTGGAGCACACCTGCAACCTCAGTCCTTGGGAGGCTGAGGCAGGAGGATCACTGTGAGTTCAACACCAGCCTGGGCTACACAGTGAGACCTTGTCTCAAAGAAAAAAAAATAGCTATAAGAAGAGACCTAAACTATATCAGAATCATATATTTAAAGTAAATCAACAAATACAAATGATTTTATATTAAACCAAGCTTATAAATTGAAAAAGATTCATACTGGGTGGAAAAAAGTAAACTAGTTATCAATAATAACAAAAACCTGGGAAAACAGCATTATTGGAACATTCAGTACAAATGAAAAAAGTTCCAAACACATTTTCCACTAACACTTCCTCAAGTGAGATTACCTGCTTTGGCATCTGTCACTGTTAGTATTAAATACAGTAGTGGGAGAGGAAAGTAGGTTAGAATTGTCACCAAGATACAGCCACTGCTATAATAAAGAACTAATGATGTTTTAATAATAAAGAAAACTACTCTTCCTATTCATATCAAGAAACAGCAGAAATTACATTTCAGTAGAAGTCATATTTGTGTGTAAAAATAGTTGAGCAGTAGCAATAGTAAATAAAAGTATAAAGCGAAACACAGTAAGATATAATGGATACATATCAATTCAATTCTTTTCTTTGCTAGCAAGAAAAACCAACTTTTGAAAAAAGTTTGGGAAATTTACTAAAGGAACACAGAAAAGCTCATAGGGTCAAAGGGATGTTCAAGATTTTGGAAGGTCAGACATCAGGACAGAACTCAAAAGTTTTAGTTGTAAGTTTCTAGAATACCTCTATTTTATGAGTGAGCATTACCTGTTGGTAGGCCTTGTGGTCTCCCCATCCAAAGTTCTAATCCCAAGTCAGAGAATCTGGCCAGCACAGTTTAAGTCAGGAATCACCTATTTGCCCAATTATTATGGCTAGAGAACACATAGGCCATGTTTGGCAGCCCTGCTGAAACCATACAAAGATGGCTTTGGGCTCCTTTATGGGGTGTGATATTAACAAAAGGAGTAGAAGATGACAGGTGGATAGAAACATTAGGCACCTGACTACTGATGAACATTAAGTACAGGGAGATTCTATAGGGGTTCCATGAAATCCATCAAAGTGACTTTTAAAA
>RJWT010027363.1:0-15545 GCA_004365215.1 Cuniculus paca | reverse complement strand
CATTTTACTGTTAGAGATATTTTAGGAACTACTCTACCTATTAGCAAGATAGCACTGTTTAGTACAGGGACAACTTTAGAAAAATGGGATGCTATAAATCTTTAAAAATTGGGACTTAAAGTAGAAACATTAATTTCCTTGGCATAAATTTCTGCCTTCTCATCCCAAAGTTTTGTTTTGGCATGAAGATAGCAATAACATTAAGCCCTCTACTGGAATCCAAACTGAAGATAGATTATTTTGTCTTTAAAAATTTCATTATAAAGGACTACTATGAAATAGATGAAAAATATTTTAATTTAATGGTAATAGGGTCCATCTTAGAGTCAGATAACCCATCTTTGAGGAAGCTTACATTTTTTGTAGTTGTCTCTCTTATAAAATAGAAATAGGAAGATCAAATTTAACAAGTTATCATAAGAATAACAGAAATAATTAAGGAAGTGTAAAATATTTTTAAACTGTAAGATTTATACAAAAGATCAGATGTTAAAACAATAGATATTTTGACTAGCTTAAAATACAAACATATTTAAATTGTAAACATCATAGCCCATCACTGGAGGTACTATGAAATAAGATTATAAGTCTTGACTTAGAAAGATTCTGAGTTTGACTCCTGATTTGAATGCAAGTTAGCAAAAGGGACCATTCCATGTATTTTGTGTCTCTTGTGGTTATCTATTGTTGTGTAAAAAATTATTGACTTTTCAATTTTATCTCGTGAAGTTTGAGAGTCAGGAATTTAAGTAGGCACAGCTGGGGAACCTCTCTGATTGCCTCTGAAGGATACTCAGGTGGTGGACCATGTGGGCAGTCATGTTGACTTGTTCCCTGTATGTGGCGCCAGGGCAGAATAGCTAGAAGACTAGGCTGAGCCCAGTCTGTGAAACAACACACTGAACCCTGATGATTCAACATGGTAGTCTCAGGGAAATTTCATGGAGGAGGCCAAATTTTCTGCATGAAAGTCCTAGAGGACTCAGTCAGGAATCACCAAGCTTTGTCTGACTTAGTGTCAGAAATTCCAGAAAGTCTCTTTCATTGAGGGAAATGAAGTCTCACCAAGAATTACACAAAGGAAATTATACTCCTCTTAATAAATCACAGGAGCTCTGAATCTCAGTTTTTCTCTTCTGTAGAACCTCTTCCACAAAGGTTGTTGTGAAAGTCCAATTAGATAATGTCTATAAAGTGCCTCTCACAGAGACCTACAAAAGAAAATTCTTCCCTTTTGTTTGTGCACTAGGACATCTTACATCTCTTGGATAGTTGGACAATGCAGAAGTAAACATACCTTCTCTTTTCCTGAGCATTCCAAACAGCAGTCAAGTGAGTTTATATACTTTAGTCACAGAAACTAGCTTAGGCTCAGACCACACAAGATCTTCAACTTGCTGGGTCCAGTTGAGAATAGAGATGCTAAAAAGAAAAAGTGTAAAATGTAGATCAGTAGAACTTCTGGAATTTTAAATACAGTCACCGAAGGCTTTCAGAATCTCAGTAATGATTGCTTTATACCATACATTACCAGTTGCTATTTCCAATGATTTCAATAACACAAGTTTAGATTCTGCTTTGTGTCTTCTGTGAGTATAGAAATGTATAATTTAATTTAGAAAGATTTCTAACTTAGTGGTTAACATTGTAATTAAATACATTTCAAGATTTCCTACTTCTAGTTTTTTTCCACTAATAGGGTTATATAATTGATGTTTCAGTATAATTTCTATGGGAAACACATTCGAGCCTCATTATTCATGGAGGATTGGTTCCATGATCCCTGGCAGATACCAAACTTCACATCCTTTATACAAAATGGTGCAATGTTTGCATAGAATCTATGCACAAACTCTTAAATAGTTTAAATTATCTCCAGATTACTTTAATGCCTAGGATGATATAAATGCTATGTAAGTAACTGTTATACTCTTTCACTTTGGAGAAAAATAAGGAAAAGCTTGTATATAATTCAGCACAGAGGCAATTTTTTTTTCAAACATGGTAATTTTTTCCCAACCATGTTTGGTTGATGCAAGGATATAGGACGTATGGGTATAGAGGGCACACTATGTTTTGGTTGCCTAGTAGCTGAACTCTCTTTTTATATTTTATTTATTTTGAATGTGGCAAGATTCTGAGAGTATCTTTCAAAAAGAAGCTGAAAAGGGCAAGTATTTCTTTTTCTTTTGGCAACTAGGTTAGACCCGGGAGACAGGTTTAAGGAGTCATGGCTGTTCTATAGGAGGAATCATGATCTAATGACAGAACCAGGGCACTGGAAAACACATTCTGGAGACTGGTGGTTAGGGCTTCCTGCCAGTGTGCAAGAGGCAGAGTGGGACAATAGTAGCCTCCAGCACTCGAGACCAACTGGAGCAGAGCAGACCATGGTGCTCATACCAGACTTGTTTTGTTGCAAGGTTTTACCCTCATTTTGGCTGACACCTCGTCATTATTTGTGCTTTTTCGCAGGCCTGGTTTTTCAGTTTTCTACACAATTATGTCACTTAGTATCTTTCACTAGATATCACCGTCTGCTTAAAGCAGTCAAATTTAGATGATTTTACTTGCAATTGCGCACCCAAAAGTTATTTTAGAACTTACTATCAAGTGTGCTTACAGGCTACAGACCCCCATAAAGGTAGAAGATGTGGTTCTCAATTCTGGGTATATATTGGGATCCCCCAAATATCATTTAAAAAATAGCAATGCTTCATGGAAACCCAAATTGATCACATGAAATATTTAAGGGTGGGAAACCATATTTTGATAGTTTAAAAAATATTTAGGTGATTTTAAGGTGAGAATTGATGGGGAACAAAATACAGTGACTTATGGAAATGAGGATATTGAAGGGGTTAATTATGTGTCCTCTGCCCATTTATCCCCAAATTATGCCCCCTAAAAAGAATATATTAATTTCATCAAGGTTTGGGTGAGTATAAGCACTCTTTATATATTTATTTCATCAAGGTTTGGGTGAGTATAAGCACTCTTTAAAATCACTTCTGTGACTGTTTTCTCTATACTGGACACAGTGGAAATATTGCGAATGAAGTAGATTCTCTGACACCAATGAAGATAATAGGATCCCATGTAGCAGCTGCTAAGTAGCCATACTTCTCGGAGCCAAGAAGGGGACTGTTATTGAAATAGCCTGCAGGGGCTTCCCAATGACCACAATGGTTGGTTTACTTATGATCCTTGGCACTGTGTCAATCAGGGATTCCTAGGACTAAAATAGTTGAAAAGCCCACAATATTTTAAAATGATTTGTGTAACTGGAAAATTTCCAAGTGTGGCAAATTGAAGTCTGACTTGATTCAATTTTCAAGCCATGGATCTACTACACTCATTTCAAGGTTTAAGTCAGTTCACATACCCAAAGCCTATGAATAAAAAAATAGAATATACTCTTGAGGATGGAATCTTTGATAACATAACAAGAACTGATTGGGGTCTTGGCCTTCTTTGGGGGGTCTTTGCTCAATTATCAGGTGACTGAAAGGCCCTTGGTTGGCACAGAACAGAAGGCAATACAAGACCTTTCAATATTTTTTTGTTGCAAGAATACTAAACGTGTGTTAACTAGTTTTTGGAGACCCAGAATATGTCTGGGAGTCAGAACATAAAAGAAGTATTGGTTTGTCTGCCTGACCCCACCCTGTGGCTTTTACCTCTGCCCTTAAGTGTACAAGGAAAGAATATGCTTGACCACAGTCAAAAATCTACTCTTATTTCCTTTCCTAGAGATCCAGACCTGTTTCCATAAGGAAGACAAAGTGAAAATCTTTGAGCTACCCCTTATTATGCCTAAGGAAAACACACACACCATTGCCACTTTCAGAGTGCAAAGAGGCAGGAATAATGAGGACATTTAATATGCCATGCTGTCTATTTTTATAAAGGTTGAATATGGACTTTAAGACTAACACTGGATTTCTGGAAGCTTAATCAGATGGTTGCTCTACAGCAGCTGCAGTTCAGAGATAGTGCAGAGATTTGCTCTAAATGGGAGCGTACTTCTTGGTATGCAGATAGAAGTCTGCTAAACTTTTTTTTTCCTTTCCCCAAACCAGAGACTTCCAGACACATTTATACTTTCTCTTTGGAAAAATACATGCATGGCAGAAAGTAAAGGCTAATTTCTCCCAAATATAGAAGACTATCAAGTTAGTATTAAGAGTATTAGGCTATAGCAAGCCTTGAAGATACATACTGTGTATGGGACTCAGAGGTTTTCATATTGTCGCAGTAACTTTCTGTCCATTTGTACTTTTAGTCTTGTGAAGAATTTCCTAGGAGCAGTGGGTCTGGTGTGATTGGGAGGATAGCACTGTAGCATGGTAGCTGGCATCAGGCTACCCACAAATGAAAATGAGAAAGAAAATCTTCCCACTGAGCAGAACCCTGAGCACAATACCCCATTCTCTATAAGATCTGGACTTAGAAATGGCCTGAATTCAATAGCTATAATGCTTTTTGGGCCATGTGTAATAGTCTGATGGTAAGATTAAAGAAAACAGAAGACTGTAAAGAAGTATAAATATAGTGACTTTGTGTCGATGTTAAGATTATTTGAATTCCATATAAAAGCTTATCAAGCCTCTAGTGGGAAAAATTTTCAATATGCAAGTGAAAAAGATGACCCTCACATAAAAATATAATCACAGTTTGGTTATATTAAGACTTTTTTCTATGTAGATTAGATAATTATGCACAGGGATTTGCTTGCCAATCATGAACTTTCTTATTTCCTTTTACATCATTATGGGATTGTACACAATTTTACTTCTGACAAAGGACCTTTGTTAGGCAGTGCCTCTCAAATTCCCATATATTCCATGATTTATTAGCTGATGGGCTTTGGGACTCAAGGAGTAGTGAAATAATTATCATTATCTGGTGAGAGGTGCAATTGTAAGTTTTTTTCTAGGATACATTCCATGCTTTGGAACATCAACAAATTTATCTCCCCAAATTGAGGGACTAGTAGGTGTAATTAAGATGACATGTCCTCAGTGACATCTAGTTACGTGTTAGAAATATTTTCTTTTCTGTCCCCTAAAATTCTATGCTTTACTAAGAAGCAAAGTTTCCACCAGATAATACAGAAGGTTACATGTTGAATTGGAAAACAAGATTTATCCTTATTCATTTGAACTCTTCATACCTCTGAATTATCAGCCAAAAATGAGAATTACTGTATTGGCTCCAATGACTGATCTAGACAATCAAAGTGACTAATTCTCATATGAAACATCATGGAGAAGGAAATACATGAGTAGAACTCACTGAGAAGTTGACTGCTCCCTAGTGTACTGTCCTGTCAAGTGGAATAATTTAATTCTATGCAGGCAGGTCCTTTTTGAATTACAATTTGGTTGCTCCTCTAAGAAAACCCTGGCCAACTAGTAATGAAAACATAATTATGAGAAGAGATTTAGAAAAACAGAAACACCTTCATAAATAGCTTTAGAGACAATAGCTTTAGAGACAATCTGATTTTCTTCCTTGCTGTGCCATTCTCTCTCTCTCTCTCTCTCTCTCTCTCTCTCTCTCTCTCTGTATGTGTGTGAATTTGTCTCTTGGAATGCTCTTTTTGGGGGCCTAGCAGCCATGGTTAGGAGAAAGCCATTTTGAGAGATAGCATGGATCCCAGTTAACAACTAGTGATGAGCTTGACCAGGTATGATCACTGAAGATGTGAGTCTTCATGATGTAAAAGGAGTAACATAGATTGTCCAATAGGATCATGCTTTATAATGGGAGTTGGGAGACTCCATTGTTGGCTCACTAGAGATTGGAAAGGTTTTAAATTTTCTACTTTGTAAGTCAGAATCATGAGTCATAGTACTTTGAATCATGGGGCAGATCCAAGTAACAGACCTCAATGTTCTCAAGAGTTTCTATCTCTTCCAATGATGGAAGCTTTTTTTTTTTAGTATGTTTTCCTTATTGGGGTAAATATTTTGTGCCTAGCTTCTTCTTATATAGTTTTTCTTCCTTGCATCAGATCCCTCAGTTACTTTACAGATGGAGTTCTCTTTTCATCCAAAGTTTTCTAGATACACTGAATAACAATCATTTCTCACTTACATTCAAGATGGAAAAGCTACCATATACAAGGATATTTGAGTACAATGTGTTAGAATTATAATTACAGAACAGTAGTATGCTTCCACTCATTAACATACTCTACCAGCAATAGATGCACCAAGTAAGTGAATTGGTGTAATGGCATAAATGAGTTCCCAGAGAGTCTACTAACTAATGAAATTCTCCAATCTGTAGAAAAAGACTACCACATGTCAGGTACTGGCCCATTTCAGGGTAAAATCAAAACTCCTAATGATAGAGGCAGAAGAGCTCATACAAATTCTGTTCAATTTTTAAAAAATTTAATGGCTTGTGGATAGCTAGTTTTTCTAGCACATTTCTTAAAGAGATGAAGTACTAATGAAACATAAAAACTGAAAGCAAAGTTAAATAAAAATAAAGCAATTTTTATTTTCTAAATGTAAAAATTATAATGTTCTCATTAACTTTGTAACTATCAAAAATTATGCATACTATTCAGGAATTACCATTTGTTGCTTTTACACCAACTGGCAATGATGAGATTGTGGGCTAGATGAGAAGAGGACTGGGGTGCCTTGGCAGACAGCTAACTTATTGGTTTATACCACCTAGCCTAACTCCAATTAGTGCATTAATTTTCTCAAACTTCACAAAATGACAGAAAGGCTACCATTTCCTTAAGCCATATAGTCTGGTTTAGATCCTTTAATCACACCTTTGTTTTCATGAAATATGTGATAATTCATAATGTACTTTTGGTCTACTGGCAAGTGAGTCTTCATCACTTACTTTTTTATATTATAACTAAATTGATCCAAACAATTGAATTAATTTTGATTCATGACTGTAAATGAAACTTTCTGTCATTGCCAATACAGTTTAGATTAGTCTATTATGTATTTTGTTGATTCCCTATGTGTAACCAAGAGGACTGACTTACTCAGCATCATAGCTGAATTCAAGGGAACTTCATGCTCATTTTGGGGGAAGAAATTCCCTCAGCAGAGGTCTCTCTTTTCAGTTCTGAATCACAGAGAAGGATATGATAGAAAACCATGCAATCAGATTTTCCTTTACTGGGAACATATTTATTGAGTATCTCTGTGATGTGTATAAGCACTATGCTAGGTAAATTACATGTGAAGATAAAGAGTTTGTCTTCAACATATTAATGAGGATGTATGCATTTAATAACAATGATAATACAGTGAAATAATTGCTACAGAGATATGTGTAATGAATTGATTGTGGAAGCCTTGAGAATTGGTACAAATATTTGGTTTGCAAAGTCAGTTAAGGTTTCATCAAGAAAGAAAACATAACCTTTTTCTCGAAAGTACAGAAACACAATAAGTAGACTTGGAAGAAAAGGAGCCCCAGATGGGCCAGTCATTGCAGACAAGATCCACACAAAGTAGGCAGCTTCGGATGGTGGTTGCAAGACTTCTAAATAAAGTCATCAGTGTCCAGCAGGCAGAAAATATTTGAGGGAGTCCAGTTGAGACGAGTAGAAGAACTTCAGATATAGCCTATCTCAAATTATCTCCTCTGTATCCATGAGTAAAATAAATTATTTAGGAAGTACATTCAGTGTGGTTTATTGTTCAAAAAATAGGTAACTGATATCATCGTATTTACATTTTAGAATGATGAACAGAAGAGTTGAAGAGAATGGATTATAGGAGATTAGGGTGATATGGAGAATTTAGGAAATAAGTGTAAGATCCCAGGAAAGACCAATTGATGTTACTCAGGTATCTTTGTGCCAGGAGTCTGGAACTCAGAGTCTCTTCTTGAAGTCTTCTACAAATATTTAGGATCCTGCCTGACTGGTTCCAGAATACAGCATCTCTATCATCGAAAGCCACTGATTTTTTTCCAATGTGAATGTGAATCATGTGCAAAATCATTCTACTGAGAGTTTACTCAGAATTAGCAACCTCTTAGCAGAGCTTCCAATCAGGACATGGCAAACTTATTCTGCAACTTCTGGGAATCCCTCTGCTCTGACTTTTTCTTTATAAACCTCAATTCGCCTAAAATTTCCCATGAACATACACTTAGCTTATAGATAATTAAGCACATTAAAGTTTAATTTTACATGTCACTCTATTTCTACTGCTCACATTTTAACATTTGATTCATCTTCTTCCGTATTGAGGTTCTCCTGCTTCTTCTGAGAGTTGATCTCCCTTTCTGCCTAAACAATCTTACCCTGTATTCTACTATCCTTGATCCATAATAAAAATAAACCTTTTGTTTCTTCAAAGTTTTTTCTAAGGTGCTTAACTTGGTGCTGATTCTATTGTCAGAAAATTGCTGCTCCTGCTGGTCTCTTGTATAGGCCATTTTATCTTCATCCCCTCATTAGTTTTAGACTTGGGAGGTAGATTCAGTACTGTTCTTATCTCTCCACTCTATCTCCTCTTGAAAGATAATCAGTGACCTACTGATTGAATTCAGTGAACATGTTCAGTGACACAGGATGTTCTTGACCACTATCCTTAAATGCTTTTTTTTAACTTGGATTCTTTAACATGCCTCTGGTTTTTTTTTGCCTTTACTCTTAAGACTATTTTGCCCATTCATTTTTCTCTGTTTATTCCTAAAATTGTGCAGTTATTTAGGCATACATGAAAAGTACTTTTAAACAAAATATCAAGACTTCCTTGAGTGATCTAATCTCATGGCTTTGGTTACCAATTTTATATCAACATCTTTATTAAAGCAAAGTTTACTCCTAATATCAGGCGCATATTACACCTTCATGTAGAGATTTCAGATTTAAGTAAAATCAGCCTGTCATTTAAATCTACTTTTCATTCTGTTTATTTTTTTCTCCCATTTATCTTATTTAAGGGTGCTGGCATTCATCACAGCTCTTCAAGTCAAAACCTGGCTTTGACACCTCTACCTTCATCCAATCTCAAGTCATACTGACCCTATGTTCTATATATCTATATAATCTATCTCTTTATCTCTGTTTGCATTGTCAGCCTTTGGCTCAGGTAAACATCTCATTTCCCGATTAACTGAAGATTGCATTCTTTTGTTTTTTCTTTCAGTAGGGGAAACTGAAAGAGAAATGTATCTGATAGATGTAGAGAATTCGTTCTAATTAAGGCCAAGTCTTCAGTAAAGGAAAGTTGGAGTGAAAAGTCCAAGACTAAATATCAGGCCTTGAAAATGAGTGATGATCCAGGCATCGTCCAGGTACTATTACCCACCTGTGGATGGTGGATAGTACTACAAACCCGAAGTGGATACTTCTTGGAGCAGGATGTGGGTGAATCAGAATGTATCTCTCAACTAGAGAGTTACAGCATTCAGAACTCAACTAGTTCTGCTTGGGACACCCCTGAATGATTGACAGAGAAGGCTCATCCTCCTTAGCATGCTAGGAAATCACAGGTTGGATGAGTAAGCAAGGATGCTGACAGGAAGTACAGCACTGAGGGAAGTCAAGGGAGATTTCGCCATTGGGTTCACATTTTTGTAGATAGAGCTTCAGCAAGAAGAGATACAGCCATTGCTTTACTGATGGGATCAGCCTGCAAGCCATCAGTTGCCAATAGGCAAAGCACCCTAGTAAAGCTATCGCAGTACTTCACTGTCCACAGGAAGGCAGGAGTGCAGCAGGTGATGCTATTGGGTCTCTTCATGAGCTGTCATAACAGTAAAAGTTTTAAACCAAGGCTTCTCAGCCTGTGGCAAATGTTTACTGATGGGTTATTGATCCCCTCAGTCCTTAGAATCACTGGGCAGAGAATAGGACAGCTGGAGCCCCCAGGACTGTTGTGCTGGATCATTTATTCTAACATGATAAACAGTATAATCTACCACAGTGCTCTAATGAGATAAATATTGGGAAGTGCTGTGATTTTAGAAAACTCTAACCATCTGCTAGCTAAGTGACAGTTCCAATCCCCTTATGTTACCTACAGAGTGATGCCTGAGGCAAACCGAAAGCTCACACCTCAGAGGCTGTCTCTTCCTCTTTGCTTGCTGGATTAATGTACACAGCAGCACCAGTTATATCTGTTCCTATTCTTGCTTTTGCCAGTATTTTACTCGTTCATATACAAAGAATTACTTCCCTCTCCTTGAGTATAGATTGTCAACAAAGGCTGATGTGTTTTTACCTTCATGTAGCTTATTTTTTAGTGGGGGAGAAAACACGATAAATAGATGAGCTATTATAATTTTGACTTTAATTAACTATCTCATAAAGCAATGGCATAGAAACTTTAAAATGGAAAGATTTATTGTAAAATGGAGTTGAATTTGGAAAACTTGCTAAATGTGAGTTATTTAAAAATTGCTGTCAAATTAGCCTTATGCAAAAATCTTTAAAATAATTAAAGGTATATTGCATTTTTAGTTCTACATCTGTCTTGATGCACAGGAATCTTTAAGTTGTGGTTCCATTGCAAACAGACTGAATCCTGAAAGCGTATACTGTGTGTATTATGGTGGTTCGAACATAAAAGAAGGCAGGAACACTCCTGAATGGAACTAGGCAGTGAGTCGAACTAGGAAGTTAATATACTTTGACATGGTTTCATATATTTGAAAAACATTATCAATTTATTTTAATAAATTTTGGCTTTAGTTGAATTTTAATGAATTGACAAACTATATAAACTTCTTTGGATAAAAGGGACTGTATCCTAATTCACTCAACAAATGTTTATTGAGCATAACACTCTTCATCAAAACTAAAGAGTATTCTAGGACATGTAAAAATGAAACAAGAATATTATTTTTAATAAGCCATTGTGTGAATGAGTGAAAATAACCCAAAGTAGTAGATTTTTTTTTTTTTTGCGACACCAGGGACCGAACTCACGACATCACACTTGTCAGGAAGGTACGTCAACCACTGAGCTAAATCCCTGGTCCTACGTTTTCCAATCACTAGTCCCTTTTTTAAAGTACTAATGAATATTCTCAAATATTTCTCAAAACTTTGACTTTCAAGATTTTGTTCTAAAAGTCACAAACTTCTTTATATTGCCTGAACTAGCCATCGCCACCCTTATTATCTAATCATAAATCCCTCTTCCAGTAAAAAGGGCAAAGCAACAGCCAATACTGGAATGTCTCTAAGATCTTAAGAAATGTAACTTAAATAGGTATTCTATTTCATGTAATTAACGTAACACTAGGTCTGTATGCACTGACAATTATTTTCTAAATAATTAACTCAGGAAGAAATGAAAAAGTCTTCTAATACCAACCACCAACAAACGATTTACTCTGATTTCCCCTAGCACTTATCTCTGCCATTTCTCTGTCATTAATTATGTGCTTCCTGTTACAACTTTTCTAACTGCCTTGAAAGGGCAGTTACTACACTTTAAACACAGTTGTGTATTAAGCATCTAGCAAAATTAAGTTTCATGATTACTGTAGTTTTTTTTCTTTCAGAATGCTTTCACAGACGTCTTTCACAGCCTTTCCACCCTACAGTGCTTTGAGCAAGATGGAAGTGGCAAACTAGCTTCATCTATTCCCAGTAGTCGATTTTTAACTTTCAACCTTCTTTCTTCTCTCTTCCTTTATATTACACATGCTTCTATTTATTTTAATTACATAAATTTTTAAGAGCATTTTCTTCAGGTATACTCGGCATATGATAAATCACATATGTTTAATGCACACAATTTGATATGTTTTTGCATAGTACACACGAATGACAGTTTCGTCATTCTCAAAATAAAGGAATATACCCATTTTCCTCAACACTTTTCCTCTTTTAAATTCTTCCCATTCCCCCTCCCCCATTATTAATTCTAATCTATTCTCTGTACCAGATCCCAAAGTTGGATTGAAAAGCAGTGGTGGGAGCGAAGCCATCTGTACCTCGGGTATCTAGGACAAGGCCACTTCCTCTCATGAGTTTGGCAGGGCCCTATGAGAAGTGTGCACAGCTCAGGGAGCTGATGCACATGGTGACTTGGCCTTTACTTGAGATAACACAGTTTTCTTTTGTCCCTGTGAAGCCATCATTTGTCCCCGTGAAGCTCCACCAAGACTTGCTGTTCTGCTAATAGATTAGATTTTCTTCCTGTCCCAGATTCTACTCTCCTCTTAAATTTCCATGAACCTATTCATAGCCTGGTTGTATAAATAAACGTGCTGCAGGTGCTGGTCAGTTTGCTTTCTCTCATCAGGAGAGAGGGCTCTGCGTGACCCCAGCTTTTGAACATTGACTCCTGTCTTTCTTCATTTCTCACCTACACCCCCCCTCCAGGGTTTTGTGAGCTGCTCTGGATGCAGCAAAGCAGTACTCAAGAAGCCGTGAAACATTGAGGTAACTTTCTCCTTAGGTACCTCGTGAGGTTTTTTAACTAGATGGAGGTTGATTCTAGATTCTGCTTCCTATTTCCAGTTCAGATTTCACAGTTTGGTTGTAATATATTGTTCACATTGCTAAATGTGAATGTGACCAACAGAAGGGTTGTTTATAAAATGATTCAGGTATGTACCCTACCCAAAAGGAAGAAGATAATATTGGCTTAAGAGCTCTAATCCCAGGAGCAGTGGGGAGGATTTACGATCTCAAGCCAGAGTGTTACAGGCAACTGAGTTAGACAGATATATTATAGGTGATCAGACAGGGCTAGGTCCTGGAAGAAGTCAGTGCAGAAGACCAGATACCTTGTAACTGTCAGGGAGACAGATGCCTCCTGCTGTGGACCAGGCCTCAAGACAAAAGATCAAACAAATGCACTCACATTCTAAGGACTGATATTCTAAATAGTTCTCTATCATCCTGCGGGAGCCAGGAGTCACCATCCCATCCCTCTACAGGAAGAGTCACTGCTCCATATGCATGCCCATTTGCTACATGACTCACTTCCCCGTTTGTCCACAATTTAATCAATTTTACCTGATCAATTAATCTTATTGGTTGACCATAGTTCTGTCCACCGTTATGCCCACCTTGTGAGTTCCCATGCTTTTCCCACCTTAGACCTGCCTCCTCATGGTTTTACTCTAAAAATCCCTGGAAAAAATGGAGTCTTGGACAACCCACTCAGGACCCCTTCTGTCTGTCTCTCAGATAGAAGCTTTCTTTCTCTCAATAAATATATTCAGCTTTTAACCTCTGTTGTTTCTGAAATTCATTCTTTGATTTACACAAACTCGTACCAGACATATAGTAGGTTGGGAGTTTCATTCCTCTATATCAAGAGGAACATAGGTCAAAGCTTTGGGACATGACAGAGTTTTTTTTTTTTTTATTGAAAAGTTGCCTTATGAAAAGCTGCCAAGAAATCAGGATAGGGAATTTATGGAGAGCTACATAATAACAGTGGAGGAAAGAGATCATAAAGTAGTGATAGAAATAAGTATAAATATATGTAGTTTGTAAAATATCTTTGAATTTTGGAAGGAGCATCAAGATACATCTAGTAGATACTCTTAATTAAGATTTATTTGTGGTAAATCTGGAGGAAGAATTCAAGCCTTCTGATTTTGGATTGGTAGAAATTTTTTCCTGGTCAAACAAATATTGCTGTATAGATAAAGGCCAAACATATCAGGAACTTCCAAAATTAACTGCTTTGTTTGACTGTGAGATTCAGAACCTCAAAATTCCTGGGACACAGGTGGGAGGTCCTTTTTTTCTTAGTGAATAGGCAAGAAATAATCTCCAGTAATCACTGAATAGTCCTAAAATCACCAAATCAGAGAAGAAATAGTTATACGCTATTAGAAGATTGTTTCACGTTGTACTGACAATATTATTAGAAGTATAAATTGCAGATCTATGCCCAATATGAGGTTATTTTCTGACTCATACAGAGACAAATTCACTTTGTGTAAGGGATACAAAATGGAGAAAGTACAGTATTGCCTATGTTAACTTGCTTTCTATGGTCGTTTTTTTTTTTCTGTCCTGCACATTTCTGTCATTTCTAATTTGACACTTGTAGGTCTATAAGCTGAAAACTATACATAAAGTAAGTCCTACCTTCCTTCATCTTTCTTATTTTAGCTTAGATCCATCCTCTCCTGACAGTGGATCATACTGATTCATACAAAATATTTATTGGCAACCAAAATGAACCTGTTTAACGCTTATACCTGTTGTTTTAAAAATGTTTGTGAACCTGTGTAAATATTCTCTCTCTCCACACACACACACATTTATAACACATTCAAATGCATATATATATGCATGAATCATTTATCTCTCTCTCCCTCTCTCTCTACTTTATCCAAGGCTAATTATGTTTCTTACTTATTTTATTTTTTAATTAGATTTTATTGGTACATTTTAGATATACATAACAATCACATTCACCAAAGAGAATTTATACCTGTATATGATATAGCTTGTTTTTCCTCCCCATTATTTTAGTCTGATCAATATTAAAAAAAAGCTCCTGTGAATGTTCTGATACTGATTGCCTTCCCTTTGTCTATTCATCCATTTTCACCCTTTTATGTAGGAAACCTAAAGTCCTGTATTCAGATCATGTGCACATTTCCACATGCACTCACACACTAATATAATCACCACCAAGAAAAACAAAGTGCAAATAATACATTGTTTTCAACCTTAGGGAAGATGGCATGACAAACAGTCAATTTCCTTTCATTTGCCTCTAGTGATACAGATAGGAATACTTTTTAAAAATATATTGAAAACATTTCTATGTTTCTAAAACTCTGTGATTTTATATTCCAACTCACTGGCTTTTATTTTCTTAGTTATTTTTTGATGATTTTTTCTTTTAAACTCAAACTTTTCAGCCTCCCAAGTGCTGGGATTACAGGCATGTACAACTACACCTGATTCCATGAAGGCAGATTTTTATCATCTGTTCTAGTTATTTAGTAAATGTTCTATCTCTCTATCTATTTATCTATAATACATGAATGCCATGTAAATCCACACTAATTGAAGCCTTTAAAGAGCAGCTAACAATAGAAATTTATTAAGTGATTACTTTGCTTTAATCTCCACTCATGAAGAATTTAACTTTATGATATATTTAATAACTCTGGAGTTTAGAATGCTCAAAGTCATTTCAATTGAAATGACTCTTTTTTCATTTCTCTATTGATTTGTTAAACTCCAAAAATTAATATATGTAAGATAGGATGAATTCAAAACTACCAATCGGCATATATATTTTTAGTCTTTTAATATTATATCTTTACTTACAGTCACTGGATAAAGTCCATATATTGCATTAAATTCTTGTGAAATATGGGTTTTCCAATGAGGGAAGATAATTAATTTGAGCAGTTTAAGTAGAAAGTTAGCATATTGTTGCACCATATTCTGGAAGAAAACCTCAGTGAACCTGAATGGATAATTAAATGGCTGTGCCAACTCAAAAACTGAAAATAACCCTACCAACACATTTCTGCTCTGTTTTTGGTATCTTAATAGGCTCTGCCAATGCCAAAAGATCCATCACATTAGTGTGGATATAGGA
>RJWT010027362.1:0-15545 GCA_004365215.1 Cuniculus paca | reverse complement strand
AAAAAAAAGAAAAAACAATGTTTACTTTGTATAGAAATTTTCTGTGCATTCCAAAGTCCAGAATTTAGATGAGTTGCAGGGAAAAAAATGGTACAATCTAGCCTGCCAGGCAGGCTAAAATTCTGTTTTCAACTTTCCTCTTTTTTTCATATGTGAAAACATGCTACATGTTTAAGTAAACACAGAATTATTTGAAATAAGTCTAAGAGTACAAACTACAATTTTAAAGTTCAAGATTTCTTCATTATAATCAGTATATTCTAAAAATGTCTCAAGTAATAAGAAAATTAAAAATTTCAAACTACTTCCTTTCTTACCTGCCTTTCTTATTGGGGTAACCAATAGCTACCATATCCCCAAAAGTATATCCCTGTTTCATAAGAAAATTTGACTGTACTGTTCCCCAATTTAGAAACATTCTTCTAAGTTCACAATATGCTTTTAGTTATTGCTTTTATGATAGCTATCTAAATCAGTGACTGGGTATTACACAGTGTTTGATTTTTATAAGCAAGAAAATGATTTATTCTGTGAAATCAGATAGTTGTAACAGTAAATGAGTTCAACAGTGAGAAATCAGAAACTGATTTTTTTTTTTTGTGGCACCGGGGATAGAACTCGTGACCTTGTGCTTGCCAGGCAGGTGCTTAGGCCACTGAGCTAAATCCCTGGCCCTTGTCTTTTTGAGACAGGGTCTCACTATGCTGTTCAGGCTGGCCTTGAGCTCACTTTGTAGCCCAGGCTGGTCTCGAACTTGCAACGATCCTCCTGTTTCAGCCTCCCGAGTGCTGGGATTACAGGCGTGTGCCACCAGACCCGGCTTAGAAACTGATTTTTATATATCTTAGTAATAATACTTCATACTTACATATGTAAATTTGATCCATATATGCATATAATAAAATATTTGTCTTGGCTGTCGCCTAAAATGGCCTTCTGAGGGTAAATTTCTTGACAGAGATAAGTTCCTAAATTCTAACTGCTAACCACAAAATAAGGCAAGAGAAAAGATACAGCTCTAAAAGAAAACTAAAATTACATATGCTTGCTGAGTCAAATCATGTTTGAGATTTCACTGTAACAAAATGAAATAATTTTTTGTACTTTACTATAAAGATGCATATGTTAAGGTATAAAATTAAGCTTAAATGAATTAGATATTGAAAACATTTGTGCAGGGATCCACTGATAAAATGGTTCAGTGTCATTTTTACTCTAAGAATAACTATTACAATGTACGTATCAGATGTCTTAGTATTGAGAATCATATTCAGGTCTTTGTGCATACTTGGAAATACTACTATGGAGCCACCCCCAGGCCGAGACTGAACCCGGGCTTAGTGCATGTTAGACAAGTGCACTACCAACTGAGCTCCCCTCTCCAGTCCAGGTTTTGTGAAATCTATGAAATTCCCTTAAATAAGCTGGTATTTTCTCAATAACCAAATGTGAGAAATAATGTTCTGACTCATTAAGCTCTCTAAGTACAAATTTATGTTGAAATCAAACACAGAATATAGCCAAAGAAATGAACTATTTTATTTGAGAAAGGCTTGTTGGTCTTTTAAAAGCCTTAAAGGGACCTAATTTGAATCTTAATGGTCAAATGCATTAAGTCCATTTCCATCCATCCCTCCCCTTGAACACCTACTCCTCTCAGCAAACATTCTGAATCTTTCTTCCAGGGTTGGCCTTGCAACCACTTGACTTGATGAAGTAGGTCACTTGAAAAGGAAGAAAGCCCAATAAAATGAATTACAGAGTCAACAAGATTAAACTGATTGCACTGTTTTCATACATCTAGCTGAAATTCTGCAAATATGCAGTTGGCTGTGGTTTGGCATTTAACAGCCTGCGATCAGTAAGGAGGAAATTTTATTCTCATTAACTGTTGCAGATTTACTGCAGTGAAAAAGGGCTATGTAACCCGAGATGTGACAGTACAGAAAGATCAAAGCCAAGGACTGGAAACTAAATAAACCCTCTGGCTACTTCCTGCAAGGAAAATTCAGTTTGGCAATGTAAAACAGAACTCAGTTAAAAACTACTCTCAGTTTTATGAGCTGTCATAGCAGCTCAAGTGGTTTGGACTAGCTGAGTTTAGAACATTATATTTCCTTGTTTTTGTCTTAGATACTTCTGTAGGAAGTTTTATAGTTTCCCCCTCCCCTTTAAAAAAACAACAACAAAAATCTCTTTTCTTTTAGTTGAAACTGAGAAGGTAACCACTAAACTTATTAAAGCAGGTAGGTCTTCATTTGCACATTCCTTTCTCATTTACTGCAACAGAATATTTTACTCTTAGATTTATTTGACAATATAAATTTAATAATTCATCCACAATCTGTACAATTCCTATTCAAAATAGGTGCAAATCAGTTTACACAGCCCATATGGCTTGTATCTGAGGAACGAGCTATTTGTAATCACACATCTGGAATGACTATAGGCAATATGGAGAAAACAAGAATTAATTAATACCACAGTTAAAAACCTATGGGCTCTAAGTTCTAGCTGTTTTTAAAGAACATATTTAAGAAAAATGACATAGCTTAATATTTTAATAAGAAAAATGTAACAACTGTTTATAAATACATCAAAACACAGATGGGCTAGAATAACTCTACCTTAAATTAGGAAATATCCGGTAGTTAAAATGACCTAGTCTACTTCTCTTTAATTTTTTAGAGGAGTGGCAGTGGTTATCAACTATTTGATGAGCATACTTTTGTTATTTTTATTAGAATATGAGTAAGCCACTAGAAAAGCAATTTGCATTCTTTTCCCTTAGTGAATCTTGTTATTTTTAGATTTTTTTTGCAGTTCTTAGGCAAAATATATACGAGTAATCATCTTTGCCAAGAAACTTTTGATTCTGTCTGTTTAAATTAAGTGGTTTTAATATCTGTATAGTCAACAAAAATAGAATTAATATATGTGAAAATACATGAATAATCACTCTTAAATGGTAGTGATATAATTAACCTCCTTGGCATGACTGGGTTAGCTCCCATGCTATTTCTTCTACCGCAAAGCTACACCATAATCAATGTGTCAACTTTTTAATAGAATTCAGTCATATTCAGATTACTTAATTTATAGACTCAGTTTTGAATGGATTTCTTCTAGTAAAAGAAAGGTCTAATAAAGTGACAATAAATTCGGTTTTCTTTGGAAGTATCTTTGAGTATTACAGACAGCCAATTATGAGCATACCTCCAAAAATTGCTCAGACTTCAGATAGAAAATAATACTAAATTGATGAAGGCAGTTCTGTCATCAACTTCTTTTTCTTTTAAATTTCTAAATGCAAATAAGTAACTGAAAAATATTTTTCCAAGTCAGAAAATAAAACAACTTTAGGATAAAACATCTTCCCAAGACTGTAGGATTCTAAGCCTCGACTTTTTGGTTTGTATTTCTGAATTTCAGTAAAGTTTACAGTTTGCAAATGTTGATGTGTGATAATCTAATAAAATCTGGCCTTACAGGTTATAGGCCCAATTTACTAATAAAACCTAATTCAATTCTCCATGGGAAATGCAAATTATTAGCATACAAGCAGTGCAACTGAATATACTTGCCTTTTCAATTCTAGAAAAAAAGTTGTCTCTATAAAAAGTCTAAACAAACAAGACAAATAAGACTAACATATAATCAGCCCATGGATTAATTCATAGGCATAAAACAATGGCATCATGCAAGCAAACATTTACATTGGTTAATTAGCTGAATAATGATTTGCATGAGGTTAACCTTTAAGACTGAGATAATCCTCGATTCATTCTTATTTTCTATACAACTGGATTTAATCTAAAGCAAATTTAGTGGACTAACTTAAAAGAATTTAAAGGTAGTGAACTAATTATAGTTACTTATGTGTTAATAAACAGCAGTGTGCCTCCAAGCAAATCTAAAGTACCAATGTACGGTAAACCACATCAAATGTATTTAAGCAAAACTGGTACACAATTTAAGCTACTTATCTTACTCTGAATTTTAATTACATTTAATACAAACTTTCTAAACCATAATACACTGATAAATATATCTGCTTGTCATCTGGAGGTAGTAAAACCAAGCTGAAAGGCTTCACTCTTTAATTAGTTACCTGGTCTTAGGTTAGTCCTTTAAACATCTCTGAGCCTGAATTTCACATTTTAAAAACTGAGATAGTGGTTCCCTTTTCACCATCTACCACACACATGTTAATGATTCAATGCAATATCTGAAGGCATAGGGGTTAGGTCAATGCAGTTATTAGTCTCTGTATATTTAGATTTGGAGTTTTTAAAAGCATTAAACATTTTATTCTTGGATATTTTTAGATGGCTACACTAAGATACTCCATCTTCTTAAAAAATAACTGGTGAAACTATTATGGGAGTATTCAGAAAGAAAACTGAGACTTCATGTAAAGATTATATAAGAGCAAGAGCCTCACGCTTCTATTTGTACCCATTTGATTTCCTCATTACAACTGTTTTGTTACAGTTATTACCATTTATGTTCTGTTTTCAAAAGCCCACTTCATTAGTATTGAAGATGGGAAGAACTTAAAATTATTTGTATTGTTTAAAATTAGGTATAGATCGCCTTTGTTACAAGGCTTAAAATGGATGTTTACACATGTTAAAACGTCATTTGCCTACGTGAATATACATTTTATAATCACTTTAAAAGGGTGCACAGATCTGGATTTTTTCTAGATTGAATCATATACTCTGCTTGAAATGCAGCAATTTTAAAAAGTAAACATGATATTGTCTTGTTACCAAACCCTGGTATTATAAAGACGGTCTACTGTTAATTTTAATCACGGTTTAACTAACTTCTGTTTAAACTGAGAGCAACTCAAGCAAATATCTGAACCTAAATCCAGTTAAGAACAAGTATTAGGAACTTGCGCAAATGTGCATGTGAAGGACAAAGAATAAAGAGTGGATGTAGAAAGGTGCCTTGCTCAGACAAGATGCTTAATGAGTGTTTTTACATAATTTATACTGTTTCATAATGTGCTTGTTTTAAAGTAAAATGTTTGCAGATTAAGAGTAAGTCTACAAATCTGGTACCAAAATATGTTAACAAATACAAGTGAAAATAAATGGAATGCCCAATACTCAACCATACTTTTGCATTACCAGAATTACAGACATGACAGTGGTATATCTAACTTTGTGCTGTGAAAACATCATAAAGGAAAATTTTAATGTGGACGAAATGAATTAAAAGGATCTCCTGGTAAATCCTTTAAAAAGTGAAGAATGTTCTATTAGGTGAACATCTTACTGCTAAATGTGTCTGGTTTGACCTTCACATATAGAGTTCACTTAGAACTCTAGTCTAATATAAACTGTGAACAGATCTTGTGGCATAACAGGAGGTGTTAAAAATTATTCTATAGATACATATACACCATTACACTTAGTATTACCTGACTTCTTTGATAAAAATAAAGACTGGATAAATAAGTTATTATCTTTGGTTACTTAGAAAAGATGAAGTCACTGAGTTGAAATGGACAACTTAAGGCATTTTTCTACACTATCGAATGCCTTCCACAAAGGTTTATGAACAGGTTTATCAAATTCCTGTAATAGCTAAGTAAGTATTTTTCTGTTTTAATGTGTGGGTATTAGCATTAAAATCTGATTGTTGATAAGGGTACCTGGCTACTTTACTTTGTGACTACCATGTTTGGAAAAATTACTAAAGCCTTCATGTAGCTGGATGCAGAGATGCATGCCTGTAATCCTAGCTAGTACTCTGGGAGGCTGAGGCAGGAGGAGCCCAAGTTCAAGACCAGCCTGGGTAACTTAGACCTTGTCTCAAAAATAAAAAGGGGTGGGGACGTACCTCAATATCCCCTATATCGCAAAAAAAAAAAAAAAAGGAAAAGCCTTTATGTATCATATTCTCTGATGAGAAAAATCTAATGGAAGAGACATTCATAAATTAAAAAAACAAAGGTATGATCATCTGATAGAAATTTAGTAACATTAAAGCAGTGTTTTAGCGATTATCTTTAAAAGAGTTTGTAAGTTTTTGCCAATTAATTTACATCTCACAGTGATTAACCAAACTCTTAGTCTCAATATGTATCAAAGGAAATGTTTTGGGGAGGTTCTTTTAACTTTTCTTAGAACTTTCCAAGTAGTTTCTGTACTGTTGTTACAGTAGTAAAAGAATCACAATCACTTAACTACCATGGGTTGGAACAAATTAGAGTTTGGGTTATCAATTAAAAATTGGTAAAAGACTTATTCAAAATGGAATTTTATAAACATATTTACTTTTATCACAATATTAGCAAATATCTTTGGCCAAATTAAAGGTTGTAATGTGGACAATCTGATTTCTTTTTTGAATAATTGTTATATAATTAACTCATAATATGTAATTTTAATACTATACACTTCTATAAATAATACACAATTCCTTCTAGATAGAACAAGAAGTTTTATTTTTCTCAAGTGAAAAAACTAAACTATATAGCTGAGTATAATTAGTGCTTTAATGAAGAAAGTCTTAATTTTACTTGGAAAATCTTAGCCACAGAAAAAATTCTATATAGAAAAATTCAGATGAAAGGTTTTTTTTTTTGAGACAAAGTTTCACTAAGTTGCCAGGCTGGCTTCAAACTTCTGATCCTCTGCCTCAAACTGCTGAGTAGCTGGGATTACAGGCATTCAACACTGTGACCAACAAAAGATTATTTTTATAATACATAATTTATTAGTTCTATTCAGTATGATATTCCAAAATACAATAAACTGACTTAGTGTTTGAAAAAATGAGCTGAGAATGAAAAACTTATGTATAATATTTAGCAAATTTAATGCACAAAAAGGTAATACTAAAATACTTGAAAGGAAAAAAAACCCTTAGGCTATAACATACACACAGAAAACAAAACTGTAAGAATCATATGGCTCAGATAATGCACACATCCAGTTTATCTTTGACCTTAGTAAAATGGTCAGTAAATGACATCACTCTGCTAACCACCAAGAATGTTAGTCTCTCTGAAAAATATTTTTCAAAGACTCAAGGAAACCTAAGCAGTTTCTACAATTTTTTTCCAGTTTATGAAAATTGGATTCCTATAAAAGGAAAATGGGCCATTTTTACTGCAACAAAAACTGATTTGTAAAAGCTGGAAGCAGTTTAAAAATACTCAACATGAGGTTCTTGTTAGTCTTGAAAAGTAAGAGTTATAATAAAAAAAATGGTCCAAAAATATGGTACAGATTCATGATATATAACAGGAAAAAAAGCTAGTCTTGCACCTATTATTTTTAATTAGCTTCAATAGCAAGTTCCACTTTACTTTCTAACACCAGTTCAGATTTGGGGAGGGGAAGATTTACATTTGACTCTCTGGGATTGGCAACTCCATAGCTAATGCCTTGGAGCCCTAATGCATTTTGCATTAGCTGTAAATGTCGGGAAATCCTGGCGCCAAGGGATTCAAACCAATAGTGATACATGTCTAAGACCCAGGATTCGCTGTCCAACTGCCAGTATCTATTTTATCAAACATTCAGTCTCTCTTGTAAAATGAGATTGATGAGTTTAGCAGTTTTCACTGTTTCCAATTAAACTGCCTTGATATATTACAAAAATGCAGGCATTCAGATTGAGAAGGGCCCTTGACTTGGATTTTAGGAAAAACACCAATTTGAAGTGTTTAAACACTTCTCTTAATCTGCCTTAGTTTCTCAGATTTGAACACATTTGTCATTTTAGGAAAAAGTAAATTTTTTTAACAATTAAAAATACCTCATGTCATTCAAATCAGCAATTTATTTTTTACCTTGCAGAAACCTGAGGTCACCTATTTTATATCGATTTACTCACACTGAAATGTTAAAAAAAACAACAAAGTCCAAAGAGCTGTGAGAGCTAGCTGAAAAGCATGCCACTTGGCCCTGTCACACAGCCTGCTCCATATTTCATCCCACATACCCCTGTCACTCAACATTACAACAGTAGTAGTGATAGAAATTCACCATTTATACCCTTTCTCCAGATAGCAGCCATGCTTATTTATCAAAGACATACGATAAAGAAGCAAAGAATTTGAAAATCACCTCTTTGATTCAAGGTGGAAAAAACAAGAAAAAAAATCTCTCAATATATAATACTTCCTCTTTTTAACCATCTTTTGAGAATCATTTTTTTCGGTATTTTAAATTTACACTTGATCTTAGCCAAAAGGCCAAGAAGTGATAGTATTTCAAATTCAATTAAGGCATTATTTTTCAGTTATCCTAAATTCTTTATGGTGTCCATAAAAATCTTACTTTCATCTTCACAGTGGAGATAAACAGGAATCCAATAACATTTCTTGAAAAAATTAAAAAATATTTGAGTAATTTAACATCTGTTAAATGAACAATCTCAATACTGGTTTGAGTCAATGTTATGAACTAATTTTAAATTTATCTACTAGATATCAGAAGCTAAAAGTTCTAATTTAAAATTTTACATATGGGACATCAGCAAAATTATACAAAATATGTGAATAATTATGAAGCAATTTAAAATATTAAAGTCTTTGCAGAATGAAAAAATATGCCAGATCTATGGCTTATTAGTATTAAGGGACTCCCAACTAGCCAAAAGTGACTGAATAAATTAAAAAATAATTAATTTCAATGTAGATCAATTAAAAAATGTAGAAAGAGTATATATCTTTGGCTACATTGTATCTTTCATATCTCTGCTGATACAATTGATCTATTAGTTTGATCTATTACCTACAAACACTTGAGTAAACTGAATTGTAAATTATCCTGGAAATAAAAAAAAGAAAAAATAACAGTTACATGAGTTAAAGCCTCAAGAATTATAAGAGATGAAGGACTTAATTTTTCAGAGGAAGATCTTTTTTAAAGGATAATTTTCAAAACAAAATGATTATACTAAGTATATTACTCCTTAGATTTGAAAAATAATCTTTTATTAACTAATCTTTTAAGTCAATATTACTGTGATGTGTCATTTATGAAGAAAAAGGAGCTATTTACATATTTTTATCCCTGAAAAGGAACTGATAGCTCAAAAAAGATGTTCTCAAAGTAATTTAAAATAATTATTAACAGAACAGAGAAAATCCTGTTTTTGGACCTAATTCATAACTTAGTCACTAAATGTGCCTCGGAAAACATTTTCATTGTTTTATGAAATGACTATTTTCAAAAGCCCATAAGATTCTGTACATTCAATTTTAGTGAAAATGTTTAGTAGTTTCTGTAAAGTCACAATTATATAAAAAAAAGCAAGTCTTCTTCATATAAATAATGCATAAATTAGTGACAGTCTACTTTATATTGGCAGTATCTGCAACAAATAAAATGCTTTGTTCATAGTGAAACAAAATGCAAGAATAATTAATAATTATAATGAAAGAATAATTAAGTCTTTGATATAACTATTAGGATCAAATTTCCAAATCATTTCTTCCTTTTTCAGTTATGTTTCTGAAAACATTTGTACAGTGGAATTGCCACATGATATAGCAGTTATAATGATTAAACAGAGCCTGTATTTAAATAATTATAGCTAACATAGCTAGAAGCATCAAAAGTAATCAAGTCATATGCTTTCTAGCATTTAACCACGGCTAGCTTTTATTCCTGAGGCAAGGAATTTCTTACTATGACAATCTAGTATACCAAAAAAACTATTTCTAACTATTATTTATTGAAAGTCTATTATAGAATGCTGAACTATCATTTCATGCAATACTCCTATATTTTTCCACTACATTTTAAAACTTTTGAGTCATGATTGTCAATTAGCTGTAAAATAAACTTAGTAGGCTGGACTATATTTAACAAATGAAATAGAGCAAAAGGAAATATTGTGCTTTACGGGTAGTATCATTTTAAGATGTTTTATTTTACATATATAGGTGGATAAATATATGTGAATAAAAATGTATGCATATACTAGGTTACCGTACTCCTTTTTTTTTTTTTGTAGTGCTGAGGCTCAAACCCAGGGCCTTGTGCATGCTAAGCAAATGCTCCAGCACTGAGTTACATCTTCAGCCTTGAAAGGAGTTTCTTTTAATGTGAATTGTGTTCATAAATTCTTAAAATGACTACAGAATGCTTTTTTTTCCCCCTCCAAATAAGGAGCATGTTGTACTTGGAAAGAACGTAAGTTTTGGTGCTATAGACCTAAGTTCAAATTTTCACTCTATTTGAGTGAGTAGGTTACTTAAATTTAAATTTTTTTTGTGGCCTGAGTAGCTATAAAACAGACATATTTCTTACTGTAAGATTTTTTGGTGTAGGTTAAAATAAAACTAAATATTTGTAAAACTGATTATATATAACAGGTAATAATGGTTACAGCAATTATAATTAAGGTTGAATTAAAACAGCTTATTTTAAGTGATCATTAAAAGTTGTAATGTGTTGTTTGCAACTATATTAATTTAAAAATATATGAATGATCTCTCAACTAGAAAATGGCTTATTATAATGAAAGGATTTTAGAAGAAGAAATTAAATTAATAGGTTTAAGGGAAAATAAGATTATTCCTATTCACAGAACTAGCTTAATGTGAAATTTCAATAGTCAGCCTAAATATATGTCTATGAATGGAGTAAAGAAGAAAACACTGTTTATGATTTCTGGCAAGACTGAAAAAAATGTATACACCACCATTAGTAATGAAGTTACTGCTATAGGAAGCTTTATGATAACTGTAGAACAATACCAACCTATCAAGACTTTTTTTCCCTTAAATATTTTATTTGAATGCCATCTATGATAGAAAAATCTTCAACCAAAATATCAACTTTTTAAAACAGTGATATTTAAATAGTCATTAAAATATGTGTCTTGTATTCTTATATTGGCTTTGGAAAGCACTCAGAAAACAATCTGTACTCACTAACTTGGCAAAAGCGTTGTCTGTTTCAATAGACAATTCATATTTTCCAAAGTGATAAATGTTTTTAAGATTTGTGATCTCCATTTTTTTTAGACATAAATATGTTACTTCACAAATTAATTTAAAATCATGCATGTTATTGAAAAGATTGAGTTTTTTTTTCCTTAATGAAAAAGAGAAATGAGGAGTGAAGAAAATTCTAGCTTTTCAAAAACAAAAGAAATATTATACATTGTATTTTTCTGGAAGACTATTTACCTGCCAGGAAATGAATGCTGCCCAACTACATCTCCATTCTGAAGGTGATAGTCATTGAAGAAATCCGGACTTATGGCTCCGTCAGTGGCAATTAATCCATCTAGTAAGAAGAAAAATGTTAACGAGTTAAACATTTGTGGAGAATAAAAAGGAAACTACCCTACCAAGCAACATACAGAGGTTATTGTCATATGAATAAGAAAAATCTTAACAGTAAGAAAATAATCCATACATTTAATCTGGAAAGAAAAACGTTGGCATGGCAAACTGTTTTCTGTAAGAGTATTCCTAGAGGATCATATGTACGAAAGTGTTTCATTCACAACAACTCAAAATGTATTAAGTGTCCACTAAGTGCCAGATAATACTACAATAGAGATGGCAAAGAAAGTATCCTTAAGCTTACAGTATATTATGGAGAAGGAACAAAAAGGTAAGGAGGGTGAGATAGGGTAGGGTGATGAGAAGATAGAAATCGTGGGCTAGGCTTAACAAAAAAGCATAAATAGAAGTAAAAAGGCATGAACAGCATGGGTAAAGAGCAATACTTTAGGGCAGTGTTGGCAAACAAAAGGACCACTATTGCTGCTTTAAAGTATATTATGCATTTTATACTCAGGCAACGTCACTTGTTTATCATTTTTAAAAAATTATATATCAAGTAAATTTCTAAGCAGTGCTTGACAATTTAATATCAAATGTTAACACACACAAACTAATGTTAAAAGCTAGTAACTTATTTTTAATAGAATTATGACTAAGTTAAAAATAGAAACAATAAGGAAAAATCTAGATGAGGGTCTATGAAATGTCTCATGTATGGAGCAAATATTTTAGTACATGGCTTTTATAATTATTTGGGTGGCTTTGAGAACTTATATATATATGTCTGTTTTTAAAGTTTTTAGTTTCTTAAGATAACAATAAAATAATTCACATCAAGAGCGGATATAGGTACCAAATAAGTGGTGAAGGCAATAAAAGCTATGGAGGGATTACTGTTCTATTGGTGTTAGAAAAACCTCTCTGGGAAGAGGAGGCAGAGCTGTAATTGATTTGGGTTTTGAAAGACACATAGAACTTAGATGACAAAATCTGAATTGTAAGATCAAGTAAATGGTAAAACTAAGTAAAGCAGTGGGCAAATAATTAAGTGAAGTAATTAGTATTTCCGTAAGATCCTATACACCTTATTTGGTACACATATTAATTTGTGACACACAAATTATTAATTACTTGGGTTACTATTTAATTTTTGTATTGTTAATGGATTCCTTTGATATTTGTCTTATTGGTTTATTAAATTTAAAATATTTGAGTTTCCACTAAAAGTGTCAGTGATATTTAGTTCAGTTTTAATGTACAGTAGAAGATAGATTCTATAAATCTAAAGACCAGCTAAACACAAGATACCAAAAAAAAAAAAAATCATAGCAGATTGAATGAACAAACGTTACAAAATTTCTTTAAATCAATTCTATATGTATAATAAATTTTGTGTATCGGTGATCAAAATCAATGAAGTTAGGTTTAAAAATATCAAGTTATTCTGTTAAACTAAAATGAAATAACTGAGGACCAGAGCTTTAAAAACCTGCCAATTCTGAAGACAAAAAGCTAAATAAAATGCTAAAATAAAATGTATGCCACACTTTGAAAATGAAGGCAAAGATGTTCATTATGCCATGAATAAAACATTTTAGCACTCAGGAATATAAAGTTTCAGATATACTAAATACAATTAACTGAACAGATACTTATATATGAGTTTGTATTTAAAAATATCTAGTAAAGTGAGTCATATTAAAAGAAATTTTATTAAAAACTGATCAAATTCTCAAAATTTTATTTTTCAGAGCTCCCATTGTCTCCAAAGGAAACAATGGGTAGCAAAAGGATAAGCAGAATACAAGACATCAAATTGAATTCAAACTAAAAATTCTTGAACTGAAAAGTACAGCCAGAAATTTTATAAACACAGAAATTAATAATAGCATAATTAGGTAAAATGAAGCAAATTTATATTTCTTAAACTCATCTGTAGTAATCTTAGGGCAGTGCAGTTTATTTTAAATAAACTATAGTTTCCATAATGGTCTTTATGGTTTGACAAAAGGCAGCTCTGATATACTGAGAAATCTGTCTTCACTAGAATGAGGTATAAAAGGTCCATGAAAATCTCATCCCAATTCTCTGCACTGTACAACCAATATTATTCATTTTAGGGAAGTACTAAAAAATCATATTTTCTTGATTATAAACTCAGATCAAGCTAGGAGTGTCCTCTTTAAGCTCTTTGCTGTTTCAAAGAGCACTAAGGAAGCAAAGAATTTCATGGCCAGAGAACAAACAGAAAACAGAGATGAAAAATATCACAGCACTGTAAGCTGTACAGTTTCATACACATTTAGGTTATTAAATTATATGGAATTGTTTAGTTATACAATACTATACATCATAGTTATGTAACATACCTTTCTGTGAGGCTCCAAGTGATAATAAAGATAGTTATAAACAAATGGAGTATATACTAGAAATGATGAAATCAAAGCAAATCTATCAACCTTCAGAATTCTGGAAGTCAGTTAAAAAAGCTACCTTATAAACACTGTAAAACAAAAACTCCGTATCTTCTTATATATTGTTACTAAAATGAACTTCTATAAACTATGGTTTTTACATGATCTTGAGATAGAAGCAAAGCATTTTAAGTTACAGATTCCAGGAATATTTTCACATATTAAGAATAGGATTCCTCATAATTAATGATGAACAATAAAAAAGTGAAAAGTCACTTAGAAATGTGCAGCAGCAATACAGTTTTATAAATTATATTTTCTATATGGATAAAAAGTACCAAGTAAACAGCTTTATTTTCATGTTAACAAAGAAAGTTAATGATACAATCATAATTATTTCAGACTCTAAGTACTGTAAAGGAGGTGCTAGTGCCATAACATTACCATTCTTCTTAAATAGCAAAGGAGTAACACACATATTTGGACTGATATTTAAGTCTGAAGCATCAGAGGCTAATATTAATGACTAGGAAAGTAGAAAATGCCATTTTACTTTAAAAGATAAGATCCAGAGAATCATAAGTCACTTAGTTCAATCTCTGTGGCTGAAAAGTAACTAAGGCCCTTTTCATTGGAAGTAGCCTGAAGTTTCAGAGACCCAGAAGCTTAAAAAAATGGGACAAGCATTCCAATTAATACGTAGCAATTACAAATCTATTTGAAGATTCTAGGCTACAATAGAACACAATAATAAAAAGGGGCTCATATTACCTACATCTCCATGAGATACATTAAGAAATGATATAGAGATACATTCAGTCCATGGATTTCGTAGAAAATGACAAGGTAAAATAATGTATAAGCTAAAAAATATAGACAGCTGCTTTGAGAAAGTAATCTATAAATGCTGGAGAATGAATTTCTGCTATCAAATATATCATGACTTTAGATATTTTAAAAAATGAGAATATCTAATATTTTGCCACTCAAATACTTATTTTTCCATCAGTTAGTGCTATTTTCTAAATATAGGTATATAAAAATATAAATTAGTTTTCAAAGAAGTATAACAGCACATTTTAAAGTAACTCACACAAAAACAATTTCACTTAAGAGGTTAATTTAAATGAACTAAATTTAGAAATGTGCTAATAACTAATACAATTAAAATTTTGGAAGATTTTTAAACAAAGTTGAAACTACTAACTGATACAGTGAATAGTTTTACTCAGTTTTGGAAACTGGTTAATGATTCAGGCTGACAAGTAGTTATCAATCTTCAAAGTAAGAAAATTGATTCTAAGACTATTCTGATACCTACAAACAAAAAATCCACATCATACATATTTTACATCATTTTATTTCATAAATACTAAATATGTTAGGAACAGCTGCTTGTCATTACTGAACTAAGAAATTCTGCTTGACTGAAATTAATGATTTATCCCAGCTGTTTTGAAACAAAAAGCAAAATTTCATAACTACTGTAAAGTTCAGTTAGGAAGAAATATATTCAATTTTCTTTATTTTAAAGAGAGAAAACAAAAATGATACAGAATTTCAAAAAATAGGAGATTAACAATGGTTAATATATTGTGTATCTATCTTCAAAGCAGTTGTTCAGATTACAAGATATAGGCATGAAAAACTGATCAAAAATACACAAACCGTTCTTTTCAATGAACTAATAGAAATTAGTAGCATAATTATCTTAGCTATCTTGTGTGTGCATATGTTTTTTCTTTTCCCTTCTTTTTCCCTTCTCCCATCTCAGTTGTTCTTTCCTTTTGAGTAGTTTCTTCCCCTTTCATGATATCTATTGTACATTTTGGATCTTGTTTTTTTTTTTTATTTTA
>RJWT010027361.1:0-15536 GCA_004365215.1 Cuniculus paca | reverse complement strand
ATCCTGAGCCAGACAGTAGGATCCGGCAGCTGTCAACACAAGCACACTCCAGTGCTTTCTGCTCTGCCTTCGGCCTCCCCCGGGAAGCTTTGAACACTAGTGAGATCATCACTGTTGAGCTCGCTGGGCCTTCTGGTGCAAGGGCAGCTTGATAAGGAGTGTCACAAGGTGCCAACCATCTGCTTCATGCCCTCGCGCCACCCCTGCTGACCTCTGGTTCCAGCTTGCCCAGGACCTATGGTTCAGAACAGGCTTGAGGATCAGGTTCAACTCCTCCTTTTCCTAGTCCTCCTCCTTTTCCTCCTCGTCCTCCTCTTCACCTTCCTCTTCCTCCTCCCCAGCTGCTAGCAGGGAGCCCAGCTTTTTAGGGGAGAGTGTGGACACCTTTTCAGATCAGAGAAGGGAAACAATGCTGGGGGTAGGGATGTTGTGTTGGGGCCACTGTCAAATGCAGAAGGGCAGGAATCGTGTCTGCTGGTGGCTCACAGAACTACTCCCAGTTCTCAGCACAGCACTAGCACCTGGTGGGCTCATGAAGTAAGCAAAACGCTTTTGCCATAAGAAATACGCATTCACTAGGTCGAACCTATGACTACAAAGAAGCAATTATAGAAAGGGCAACTGAGACACAAAATCCCTGAAGCAGGAAGAGGCAAGGCTAAGATTTGGATACAGAGCATTCTGTGTCTTTCACAGACACCCTGCCCATGAGCAGGACTCTTTGGACAGTTCTTGACTTAAAGCAATAGGAAAGTTAGGGATGGCAAAGAGTCCTTCCCCTGCCTCTTCAGATCTGGAGAAAGGACCCCACAGGGTCATTCCTGGGCTGCTTGCTATTGGCACTGTCCTCTGGGCTCTGGGCATATGATTATGCTGCTCTCCCAGGGACTGTTCACCCTACTCAGGACTTTGAGAACAAGGTCACATTCCTGGGAACGTCTCCCACCTCAGCTCTTAGGACCCCGGCCACACGTGCTCTGTTCACCTTCCTTCTGACCCTCCAGCAAGTTGGCACCCTTTGGAGACCTTGTATTCAATGCAGACAAGGAGCAGAGCACCAGAAAAAGAGAACTTGTTTCTCCTCTCCTGCCATGTTCCAGTAAGATGACCCTAAGCAATTCTTTTTACCACTCCAGGCCTCAGGTTCCTCAACTGGAAAATGGGGATTGCAAAAAATCCATGCCAAGCTCCCAAGGCTGTCATGAGAATCAATTAAGGCAAAAGCTGTGAAAGCACTTCACAAGGGAGAGGGTCTCTTATTCTTTGCCTCCTTCTGATGACAGACCCAGTTCCCCTGCTGGGCCTCTAGCTCGCCCTGCAGGCAGCACACACAGTCAATGATTGCAGGGTCTAAACCCTGAGGACTGCAGGACACCCCCTTTGCCTCATGAAGCACCATGGCACAAAATCATTTAAAACCCCAAAAGAGTGAATTGGGGAGGCAAAATAAAGCAGTAGCTAAGCCCTCTGGCAAGAGTGAAAACTCAAGCTTGCAAATTCCATCTCTGCCCCTTATTCACAGTGTTCCCTTAAGACAATCATTTTGCTCTCCTAAGCCCCAGCTTCTCTGTCCATAAGATGGGATACAGATTCAATAGTAAGGCCACTTTATAAGGCAGATAATGTATCCATAGCACCAGGCACAAATTAAACACCCAGTAAGTGGCCATCAGTGTTGTCGTTTCCCTTATTGGTGTTATTTTTGTCTTGACTCCTGACAAATTAGTTACCCAACTGTAGCTTCTCTCCCTTTCTCAATGTCCTCAATACCAGCACTTTAGTTCCTATCTTCATCCTGTCTTCTTTCAGCAACAGTCATGGGTTCTCCTGCCTCCAAACCACTCAGCCTGCTCCATTCTGGCCTCGTCACCACCTTGGATTCCTAAAGCAGGGAACACAGGTGAGGTGAGGGAACCTGCCCAAAGGTCAGGCAGAGCTGACCCTAGGCTCCTGTGGCCCATGCTTTGGATGAGCTCCACCCGACAGGACTTCGAATCCCCAGAGGTCGCCCCTGGCTGCCTACCATGCAGTGCCTTCCTCCTCAAGGCCCTTGGCCAGGCTGCCATCAACCCCTGCTCTAACCCAGCCCCATGTGCTCAGCCCCTTTCCATTCTTGCCATGCCCAGCCAGCTTTCCTGCCTTTGCCTGTTTTCTTACATTGTTCGTTCATAGATGTTTCCTGCCCTTGCCGAGCTCACACTGAGACTGCTGGGATACCAGAGGATCTAGGTAGGGCGTGGACTTTGCCCTCGAAGAGCTCCAGTCTGGTGAGCTCTATATGGCCAAGAAACCTCCCATCCTCACCTTCCGGCTCGACCTGTGACTTCCTGTCAGGCTCTGAAGCCCAAATTCCTTCACAAAGCTCTCCCTGATTGGCTCTGGGTTGAAAGACTGTTTTCCAAATCTTCCCAAAAGGTACTGTTCCTTGTTGGAAACTATATCCCCAAAGTACTTTTGTCTCTTTTTAAAAACTGTGCTTCTATATTGATATAATGTTGACAGCTGGCATTTTAAAGTCTGTTTTCAAAATGCATACAGTCTTACCTAGTTCCTGAAGACAGAAGTCCATGTCACTGTCTGCATTACATCTTAAACTGTGGGGACTGGGCCCTTGGTTATCTGTGAGTCTCAGAGTCATGGTCCTAAAGTGTAGTCTGTTAGCAAGAGGGGCAGCCAGATCTGCCTCCCAGAAGAGAAGAAAAGCTCTCCAAAAAGTGGATGCCACCAGGGGGAGGAGATGAAGGACTGTGGACATCAGAGAAGAAAAGGAACATTACTGGATGTGGAGACTATGGGTCCTGCCTATCCTTCCAGCTCAAGGGCCATGCCCCACCTGACACCTTCTTAGATGTACCAGCTTTGCTTAAATGCCTTCCTCTCTAGAAACACACTGCTCTGTGCAGCTCTGCCTATAACACAAGGTGGATTCTCTGTGGAGGTTTCAGACAGCTACATCTGTGCACAACTTTGCTTTCTCTCTACTACTTGACCTTGCAGATTTTTTCTGAAAAGGGGACAGATTCCACCACATTTTGTGTTCGCTCCATCCACAACACTGTCTCCCATTTAATACCTGATATTCAGTGGCTGCTCAATAAGTCAATATTTGAGAAAGGGAGCAAAGGGAAGAGAGAAAGGAAGAAAGGAGAGGTGAGGGAAAAGGGAGGAAGAGAAGCGGGAATGAAGAGGCAGTGGAGGGAGGCGCGATTGTGGAAATGCTCTCAGGTGGCAGCAGCACTGTATGAACAAAGCAGGAGGCCTTTCTACACAGTCTGCCAGGGTGTGTCACATCCCAGGAGCAACAAGAGGACAGATTCAGTTTCCCTTCGCTACCCTGGGGAGAGAGGCCCTGCGTCCTCAGGGCCCTGTGTGGAAGCCAGCACTATATGGAAAGCACTGTGTGCACACTTCTGGGGCGAAGTAGCAGCTGCAGACTCATTTGGCTCAGATAGCAACCTTGAGCAAAAGCCAGTAAAATTTAAGAAATTTGTCAGCACTGCTACCGATTCTACTGATTTCAGAACAGGAGGTTGCCAGGCAGAACGGGGTTGCGGGCAGCCAGGGTCCTCCAGCTCAGTTACAATGGGAATGTCCAGGTGAGGACACAGCCACCAGACGGCGGATACACTGTGATAGCCTAAAGGGCCTGGGTTTAGAACCTTGCACAGAGGGTACCCAAAGTGCCATCTACTGAAGTTCGAGTAGAGTGGAAATGTTTCTCACACTGCTTTGCTTTTCTCAAAGAAGCAGGAGACCTCAGATTCCCGTGTCCATTTCTCTGTGGCAGGGTAAGGATTTGCCGCAGAATATAGAGGTGATCCAGGCCCAAGGAGGGCTGCAAGCTGCGCCAGAAGCCTCCAATTTTACTGCCAGAGCTTCCAAGAGCTGTGACCTGGCCATGAGCCATGTTTTCCTGACTTTGTCTTCATCTGTAAAACCTATTTTCCCAATCAAGGTGGTTCTGCATCTCAGTTCGTCTTCAGAGACTCTTTTCTTGAGCTAAAAAGTACCAGTAGGATTTGAAAAGATTTTTATTTTTCCAGAAAAAAGCATAAGCTGAAGCTCTCATTATTTCAATGCAAATTGAAGTCTTCTCTCTCTGAATATACCTTTGGTCTTTCTTCAGATGTTGCCGACCAAATGAGAGTGTACTCTGCTCTAAAATTCACTTTGCCCTCTATGTCAAGGAGCTGGTTACTCTTCACAGAATTCAAAAAAGTTCCATGCATTCATTCACCCAGTAAATCTTTTATTGAGCACATACTATATAAGTAAGGCTACAGGGGAAACAAAGATGAGCAACATGGTCTGTTTTGGTTTAGATTTTAAATGCCCACTAAAATTCTCATGTGCGAGGAGGGTGACTAATCATGGGGGCACTGTACTTTTCCATTGATAAGTTCAGTAGCTGAATATGCTATCAGGAGGTAGGGCCTGGTTGGAGGTGGTCACTGGGAGTCTTACCTGGAAGGGTCTGTGTCCCTCCCAGGTTCTTCCCTTCCCTCTCTGCTTCCTGGCTGCCATAAATTGAGCACCTTTTCCTCTACCATGTCCCTATGACATCCTGTTTCTACCATGGAGCCGTTCGACCATGGACTGAAACTGCGAACCGAAATGAAGCTCCCCGCATTTAAATTACAGGCATCTGGTATTATGTCTCATTGAGAGGAAAGTGACCAAGACAGGGACTAAGGTTTTGAGAAGTTTCTGTCCAGAATAGAGAATTTAATCAAGTAAGTTATTATGCATACAGTACCACATACCTCCTACAATGTAACACCATCGAATGTCAAGGTTGATCAAAATCTTAGAGCACATCTAGGCTTTAAAATATTCAGTTTTACAAAACCCATCCAGGATCATCTTTGCCCTTGCCTTTGAAAGGCCTAAATTTTGTGATTCTGAGAAAGAGAGCAGAGCTTTTTTATTGAGCTATTAGGAAGAAATGGCTGCCTTTCTGGGTGTTTCCATGTCTGTCACTTCCTTGCTGACAATCTTAACCCAGAGGTTTACCTCTCTGAGCCTCAAGTATCCTTGTCTGTTAACTGAGAGGGTGGGACTAAAGGCTTCTGAGACCCTTCGAGCTCTAACATTTTATGATCTCTGATTAGGACTGAGATGACATTGCTTCGCCTGCTGTCCAGAAAGTGACCCGCCAACTTTCATAAAAACAATCATCATTAACCTATGTTAATTGGCCAATAAAACCATCACAATTTTATAGCATGAAACTTGGGACTTGCCAGGATTAACGCTACGGATGAGCCAGGCGAAAGTTCAGCTTTAGAAATGAAAATAGCTGACTGTTAGCCTAATGATTCAAAGTGACACAGACTCAAACTTATTTTGGTTGAAATAAGAACAGCTCATGGAGAAACTGAGCCATATATAAAACAATCTCATGGTTGGAAGAACTCAGGTCAATCAGGTTGGTTGGTGGGAGGAAGGGACTGGACTTTCTGGGGTCAGGATTGGTACAAGAGGAATGCAGAGGGCTGGGCTGATCACAGCACTGTTTTCCTGCCTTTAAATAGATCATGACCACCATTACAGTGGGACCCTGGCAGCCAGTGGTCAGTGAAGTGGGCTTAGAACTTCCCATCTTCCTCAAACTGAATTTATTCATTATCTGTCCCACTTCTTAAATTTAGTATCTTTTTTCCTGACTCTCTATTTTCCCGCTTGCACTTGAATTCTGATCTTTTAAGTTCGCTGACAAGATTTTCCTATTTTATGTTGCCCTGTTAGAAATAAAATAAGAGTTATGAAATGTTATCACCTACTATGTGCCAGGTGCTTTATGTACTTTATCCTTGCAACAACAGGATGGCACTTTTCATGCCATTTCATAGTTAAGGAAGCTGAGGTTCAGAGACTTGCAATAACCTGCCTAGGTGGTACACTCACGATTGGTGGAATAAAGATTCAACCTAGGTCTGCTTGCTTCCAAAGTTTTTATTCCAGCATCTAGCACCATACCCAACTCGGTATCTGGGCCACATCTACCCTAGAGTCCCTCAAGAAAGAATAAGTGATTCTGCAAATTATCAGTGGTTTTGTCCAAGATGAAAGACAAATGTCAACAAAAAGAATGTGAAGAGTGAAAGTCACGAGATGCATTCGAGCAGGGAAGGAAAAGGCTTGGACAAAAAAACCATGAAGGGACAGATAGGTGATGCATTTAGGGTTCGTGGAGGTAAGGGAGTCAGGCATGGTGCAGGTAAGAGCAGGGAGGCTGAGAGATGAAACCGAGGGCATTTAAGGTTGCAGTGAGAAGTGGCTTTTGGCACAGAGCACAGGAAGGTAAAGTACATTACAGATCCTGACTGTGGCTGGACAAAAGGAGACTTTGAAGGTCACCACCCAGCTTCCAGCATCTTGAATCACCTATGCCAAAGTAGGTGGACGTTTGACCTAGTATAGAAATCCAAAGTCAATTAGAGATATGCATAACATTAGTTATAGATCCTATGGTAAGTACCAGTTTTTAAAAATGTATATGAATAAACCTACAACCTACACACCTACCACCTTCTTCCACGCAGACAAAGGAGGCCTTGTTAAAGCATTCAAAAGTGAGTCCTTAAATGTGAGTTGTTGAATGACAGGCAGGAAAGCCATGCTTTAAGAAAACTGGTTTGTGCAAATGCATACATGCATCAAATGTGGCTCTGAAAAAAGGCTTCTTTGGGTTACTTGTAGAGTTTGAGTTTACCACATTCAACTTAGAGATGAGTTTACAAGTGCGTGATGCTCTGAAGGATATGCGCTAAGAAACACTGCATACAATCCTTTGTGCTGTGGTCATTGAAATAATCTTCCTGTGTGGCCGGAGATGATCTTCTCAACTTTGAATAGCAGCAGTTATTCTTGCTGTTGAGCTATCCCCAGCTAGAAATACTCTAGAAGCATGTTAGGAAGTTAAACAAGGATGCAAGTGGTTATCATGGACATACTTAATTAACATTCCTATTAATAGAAGACCTAGCATGGTGTCATATATGTATTCTGGATGCTTGATTAGCAATACATAATGTTGTTAATGTTTTAATCAGGGATAATAAGATGCTCTTTCTCAGACAGACACATTGAAGGCAATGTCAACCAGAGCCACAGACTTTTTCCAAGTTGTAAGATTCACTCCAGCGCTGGCTCCTTGTGTAACATCACTCACATAACAAGCCTCAGACGCCTCATCTGTGACACCTGCATAGGGCCCACCCACCAAGACCTGCCCCCCATCACTCTTCTTCCTTCTTGGAGAGTCCCATCCTTACCTGGCCCCTCCCACTGTGTGGCCTCTGCACCTGCTGTCCACTCTGCTCTGCTCACTCTGTCTCATGTCTTAGCCCAGTGCCTTCTGTCACCCTTCAGAACTCAATTCAAGCATCATTTCCTTGGAGAAACCTCACGGCAGAAAGGACCAGGCCGAATCTTTGCATTATAGATCATATTGATGACTGACGCAAATGTACATGCATTTCTGTGATTATTTAATTTTTGCTTTTCTCCTGCATGGGGCCATAAATACCCAAGAAAAGGCACCCTGTCTCTTTATTCTCATAACTGTACCCCTAGAACTACACCATAGGGGGAACTCGATTCATGCATGATGGGTAGATGAATAAAATTCATCAATCAGTTGATACAAAATGGGATGACACCCACCTTATAATAAAAATAAAGAAAAAAACTATTCCTGCCACCACTATGCCCTCTCTTATTACAAGAACCTTACCTTCAACAACATACAACCTCAAATGACAAACACTGACTTTACAGATACCTCATTCCTTCTGCCAGCTGCCTGCTATCCACCACTGATCTATCCAGCCAGCACCCTGAGTGAACAGTACCTTAGGGCCTCACAGACACAGAAAACTACTTTTCCCCTGCTTCCTTCTTTTCCTCCAGTGAACATCCTGCCCTCCTGTCCTCTTTGCCTCTCTCTTCTAGGATCTATTGCCGTTGAAGACCCTGAGCTGTTTTGCTTATCACATCAGCTTTTCAATATCTTGAAAGAAATCTGTGTTTCCCTCTCGCTGTCTTTCCTTTCTCATCGTTCCTCTCTCCCACTCTCTCCTTCCTTTCACTTTCCAGTCATTCTATTTGTGAAACAAAAATTGACCTTAATCATGACAGATAAATGCAACAGCAGTGCTCAAGTGATCTGTCTGAATCAACGAGAAGGGGGATGGAATTAGATGTCATAAAGAAGCAGTGTCACCAACCTCGGAAGTCCTTGAACATGCTCGCAGCCTTCTCCAGGGTCCCCCCCAGAAGTCTATCTTTTAAACATATCCTAACCCATTCTGCTTTTTCAGGAGGTTGGCTTTTGGAGTAAATGCAAGAGCTAGTATAACCAGAGTTTAGATGCATCTTTTAATTATACAGAAATAGTGTTATATGCTGGTGCATTTCATTCTAGATATATAAGGTCTCTGCTGCTCTGAGTCGCTGATCTTGGAATTCTAAGGGTGATTTTTATATTGTTTTCATGCAAGAGATCTGGCCTTCTGAGTTCTTTTTTAACTTTAATCCTGTCCTCTAAGAAACTGGAAGCAATCTGGTTGTCATGGAGAAAGTTTCATTGGAAGAAAGATCACCTGAATTTTAAGAGTGCTGGTAATGGCCTGGGGGTGTCAGGCCTTTGCTGTAGGATCTATACTTATGTCTTAGACATTCGACCTGCAGACATTTCCAGCAGAGGGCTCCTGGGTCCTTAACAAACAAAGTTCCAGGTTCATGCACAGTCTGCAGCTGCAGCCCCAGCAGCACTCACACCTCTCAGAGCCCATCCCACTGCCCTGAGGCTGTCTGCTGTGTCTCTCGTAGGATGGGTTTCCCCCTCTCTCCACATCTCCTCACCATCCACCCCTCAAGGAATTCTGCAGGCACTGAAAAGGTGAAATCCTAGGAACAGCAGCAGCAGCACCAGCAGTCATCTTTCACTGAGCATCTGCAGGCAAGCATGACCAAGCAACCCACGGGCTAGAAGGACCTTCCCCAGCCTCAGATGAGACTCATGTAAATTACAGACTGGGGTCAGGGAGTTGAGGTGTGAACATCTCTGGCAGCCTTTCTTACAAGCCACTGGACATCCCGGGGACTGACAGGAGTGTGCTTGATTTCCTTATCCAAAGGGAGTGCTTTCTGCAGAATCCAGAGTAGACAAAACTCAGACAGCCAGTGTGAGACGCATACAGAAGAAAAACCAAAGTGAGACCTAGAGAAAAATGATCAAGGTCCAGACAGTAGGGTAAGAGGAAAGGGGGCAGAGCAATGGGCCTGGAGGTGGGAAATGGAACAAGATGAGCATAAAAATCAGGCATCTTCAGGTAAAAGATTCAGACTGGGGGTGTGAAGAAGTCTGCCCGCTCCATGCTGCACACCTATGCGATATCACTGATTTTAAGCAACTGGGACACCGAAGGACGCAGGCCTCTCAGCCACTGCCAGGGGAAAAAAAAAATATTTTTTTTCAGGGACACAAAACTTCTTGCAGCAGGTGGAGCTCTGAGATGTTATGTAAATGAACCAAGTCCAGCTTAAATGCTCTGGGGAGATTCATTTGTTAAAAGGAATTTAAGGAGACTAAATGATTAGCCATCCCCAGCTGTCCTGATCCGTAAACTTGTCCTCACAAAGCAGGTCTTCCAGAAGTGGGACAGCTGGGCTGACCCTGGCTGATATTTGATCAGCCCACCCTGGTTTCTGATGAGCAGCGAACCACTGATTATTGCCACTGACAGCAGCGGTGTCCTATTTGTAACGGTCTCTGGGGAAGAAGATCCACAACATTTTTCAAAAACTCATTTCGACTTCTAAACTTCTTCCAGTCTGAGTTTTCTCCTCTGTCCCCAATCCCACATCCCTGCCCCTTTAAAATGAACAGAAGGGGTCACCATCCCCTGCAGTCCCTGTGTGGGCTGGGAAGCCTTTTTGATTTCCTAATTCTGCTTTTCTTTTTCCCTAGGATACTCCTAGGTCTCCCTTCTTCTCCCTGAGAAGTGGGACCTTCAGGTTAGAGGCCAGAAATGAGCTTAACAATGACCTGAGATGGACTCCAAGGTGGGGTCCCTGCTCTGCTACTTGTCAGCTGGGCCCTCTTGGTCTGGTGACCTGACTGTTGGGAGCCACATATTTCTCATCTGTATAAGGTAGATGGGGGCAGTAGCTGTCATGGGGTCGGGAGGTGGGGTCACAGGATTAAAAAAAATACTACACACAGGTTCAGTAGCCTTTATCTGTAATGCTCAGGGACAGAAGTGTATTTTGGATTTTGGATGTTTATATATTTGGAATATTTGACTATGCATAATGAGATGTCTTGAGGATGGGACTGAAATTTAAACACAGAATTCACTTGTGTTTCTTATACATCTTATACACATAGCCTGAAGGTAATTTTATACTGCTTTTTAAAATAATTTTATACACACAACAAAGTTCTGTGGTGTGGAAATTTCCACCAGTAGTGTCATAAAGTTTTGAGGTTTTCACCACTTTGGATTTCAGATTTTCAGGGTGGGGAAGCTCAACCCTCAATGGCACCTGGCGCGAGTTGGCTGTGACCTTCACTGTGTCCTCCGTTGTGCTCTTCCACATGCTGTGATAACCTCTTACATATGGTTAGGTTCAAGTCATGTTAAAAATGATGCTTGTGGCCTGCAACACAAAGCAAAAGCAAACTTTGAGAAATGAAAATGTCAGATGTGATTTCTGTCCTGAAAAGCTTATAGGCGAATCGGCAGGGACACCCAGACACAGACATACACAGCCTTCCATGCCTCCGCTGCAAGATGGCCTGGCAGGTTTGTTGGTTGGGAATAAGCAGGTTCCCTGGCAAAGTTCCTTCCCTCAATCCTGAGCTCCCTTGTGAGGTCCCTGAGGCCTCAGGGGATTCTGACTGCTGAGACTGTCCACAGGATTGGCAGAGGCTCTCTAGCCAAGAACAAGAGGTAGGTGAGGGGAGGGAAGCATGAGGGTCTAACGTCACTGGGCATACTCTCTTCCCTGACCTCTCTACTGCATGCCACTCCAATCGTTTAACCTAAGTCCAAGACAAGACGGCAAAGGACTATAGTTGGACATTGTCCTGCGTCACCCTGGTGCCCCTTCAAGACTACAGCACTCATTTCCCAGCTCTCAGAACTCTCTGGATCTGTGCTTGTCTGAAGAAGGTCAAGCCCCACTTCCAACGAGTGGTCGAAATGTGGCTTTACAGGCTCAATGCCCTCACTCAAGGCAGGGCCACTCTGCAGAGCCGTCTGGGTTCAGAGCGCTGTGGAACCACACTGTTGCTCCGCTTCCCACTCTGGCTGCTTTCTTGTCTTCCCATACAGGTGTGACTCACAGAACCGCTCCACAGTAAACATCCTGTGTGGTCAGCTCTCTGTGAGACACAGAAAGGCTCGAAAAGGTTAAGAAACTTTTCCTAGCTCCCGGAGCTTTCCAGTGACAGGACTGGGCTCAAACCCAAGGTAGTATGACAATGAGACTATTATTTTCAGAACATGAAATAAAATCCCCCATTACTCTTAGGAATTCAATATATCCCTTATAATCTAAAACTCCCCAAAGAATAGGATATGTACTTCGGACCAGCAAAAGGCCAAATGAGATCAGGCATTAGGGTTAGAACAACGAATGACAACATTTAGTCCCTGCCCTCACTGAGGCACTATCCCTTTCTCCACATGCTTTCTCAGGTGGCACAGGTCCAGGAAGGCCCAGCTGGATGGCCTGCAACAGAACTCCAAGGACACAAGCCCCAGTGCCCACCATGCCACCTGCAGCTTCGTGTCACTGTGAGCAAGCTCCTCGCCATCTCTGCGCGGGCTTCAGTTTCTTCATTTATAAAGTAGAAATGATAGTTCTGCTCCAGAATTGTTTCTAGAGTCACCTGGCATGAAATAGTCTTAAACTGTTTTTGGAAATGCACAAAATCATCTATTGCAGCAGGAATGCAGAACCCAGAAACAAGGAGGGTAAATGGCATTTACTCCGAAGCCCCAGGCAGTTTTTCCAGCTTCTCGCTAGTGGCTTCACCTTCATCCTCGTGGTCTTCACAGTGAGACTGGTGATCTCCCAAGGGAACTCGCACTAACATTCATGGTCCACCTGGAGCAGCGCAGGACATTTGCAGGAGTGGGGAATTGCATATTTGGGATGTGGATTACAGACCTAATTTCCTCAAAAATTAGCTCTAATTTGAAAAACCCCCACCCTCTCTGGGTCTGGTTTCTTCTTTATTGAAATGAGGAACTTAGACTGCGTGCTCCTTAGCTCCCTTTGCATCTCTGGAATGTAGAATCTGCTAATAGCTGGTGCCCTTTAGACAAAGTGTTTCTCCTCCTTCACCCCACTCGTGTTCATCAACTGGCCTCCCCCACTTTCCACCTTTGCAGTCCAGGTAGGACGCTAGGAAGGGCAGAGAAGGGAAAAAGACGGCCAACAGATCTAGGGTCTGTCGGAGTCCCTGGTACCCTGGGACAATAGACCACACTGGCAACGCTTTCCTGAGCAATGTTTGAAGGCTGCTTGTTAAACGTCAAGCCTTCATGAGACAGATACAGGTGCACACCTGTGCAACTGGCTGTCACATTCCTGCTGACCATCTCTTTATATTGAGCCTCACTCTACACGCAATTGTCCTCCCTGTAGAGCATTTTAGGAGCTACACATGGATTTTCCAAGAAGTTAAATAAACACAACTAGAAAAGAAAATGTGTTGGAAGAGTGTTGAGTGAGTACACACCAAAGCTAAAGAGACCACAGTGGTTCAGAAAGTCAGTTTACAAAGTTAATGGCCAACACATTCTGCCCAGGCTAAGCCCTCCCACCTCACCCCCACATACTTTGGCACATGGGGCAACAGGGACAGAGGCAGCTGTAACTGTCACCCTGTGGAAAGTCTGCAGCATCCTTATTGCAAAAGACAGATGTGCTTCTCAGAAACAGAGACTTGTTTTGCAGACTTATAGAATGTTTCTACAGCAAAATCTCATCACCAGCGTGCTGTGGTTTTTAGAGGGATGGCTTTCCCTAGAAAAAGGCTTTTAATGAGTCTTCTCAGACAGAGCACTTGTGATGGTGGAGAAAACTGGAAGAGCTTTAATTCCATTCATTCTTCATTCATTCATTCAAAAGTACTTGATAAGTACATGCTGCATGCCACCTATCAGACACTCAATGAAACTCATGTGAATCCTTCGTGTGTGATTTCAAATTGCTTTTAGAATTTAAGCAGAAAAGTGATGATTAAATTTTTGTCACCAATTTCTAAAGAACCATTTGTGAATTTACTTTGGTACGGGCCTTATGACAATAGGACCATCATACACTTTGTGTTATCCCTGCTGCCGATGCCTCCCAGTAGAAGTGATATTTATAGATGATTCTGTGCAGATGCCAGGGTAAATATGTCACATACTTAAATCCAAAGTGTTGGGTCTAATGCGTTAGTTCAGTGACAGTCGGGAGGTCATCCCATGCAGCAGCTCGACTGTACGGGGTGCTGCGTTGAGACATATTCTGAAGCCAATGAGGATCAGAGGGAAAAAGTATCCTGGGATGCAGGAAAGGGACGGCTGTTTAGCATCCTGGCTTTCCTATTTTGTAAGCTACATTCCAGCATCCTTCTGGCCTATTGATCAGAAGGGCTCTTCGGTTGTTTATTGACTCCTGGAAATGCATTTGTACTAAGATTTAGGCTCTTTTTCCAGGGGAAAGATCTGAGCCACATGGCCACTGCTGGGGCCCAGTCTGTCTACAGTTTCCTTTGCTGTTCAACAGAGCCAGGCAAGGGAGTGAGTGCCTCTCTGCCAGTCAAGAGCGTTCAGCAGGGGCAAGGAGGCAAAGTAAGCTTGAGGGCTTGAGGGTAGTTAGGGGGATGAAGATCAGGATGGGCAAGCCCTATAGACCCCTTGTCTTTGGGACTTGGAAAGCTTGCCCATATAGCTGGCCGGGAGCTAACCACAGAAGTCATAGCTCCTTGTGAGTTAGCTCCGGGGATAGCAGCACTCCTCACCTTCTGTCTGTGTAATTAACCAGCAGTTGTTCCTGCTTTGTGGAACATGGACCCAGCAGCCTCTGGGAAGTCCTATGGGGACATTCTCAGTCTGATTGGCAGACAATTGGCAGGAGCCAAAGTTTCTGCAATGCTTAACTGAGAGGACAGAGGACCACTGATTTTTTTCTTCTCTGCCTTAAATCGTATCATCTACCTCTTCCCCCTTGGAGCTATCTCAGTGTAACAGTGGTCATTGCTGCTGGGCACTGACCCTTTGAGTCCCCTGAGGTGTCCAGCTCAGCCCTGATGTCCATTGCTATATTGGATTTTAGATTGAATCCCTAAATCCTTAGAATTTGAGTATAGTCTGTGTAAACTGAAAGAAACTTTGAATATCCTGAGGAAAATTTCACTGCCATGCAGAAGTGGACACTTACTCATGGAATACCCAAGGATACATGGCTGACCAGGGCAGGACTGGAAACCCTGACTGGTCATACCCAAACTCTACTCACATGTTATCCCATCCAAAACTCAACAAAACATGTAATCCTTAGCAAGCTAGAGCCACATAATCTCCCCAAAGAAGTCACTTCAATGTATTAAACTCCCCATTCTAAGCCTTCACCATGACTCTTTTATTTAAATTCCAGAACAATTTTTTTCAAGTATTTAAAGATTCTTCAGATGCAACCTGACATACTCTGTCTCTTCCCTCTTTCTTAAATCTATCCAGTCAGCTACACTCTCGCCTATATTCTTTAAATTCTGGATATGGATCTATTCTGCAAGGCAAATTTGTATCTCTTCTGCTTCTCTGGGAAGGCAAAGGAATCGTCTTCCAGCCGGCGGGGGTGGGGGGGCGGCGGTCACAAGGAAAATGCCAGAAGGACTACAGCTCCCAAAGAGGAGCATGAAGCCACTGAATGACTGGCTTCCCCTTGTGAATGGACAGGGCAGCTTGGAGGTCTGACATCCCTCTGTCTTCATCCATCCGCAACTGTCTGTACTCAGGAACTAAAATCCCCTTCCTCCTGAGGTGATTTGACCATTTCCAAAGGAGAAGAGGGTGCTAGGACCTTATCCTTTCCACAGATGAAGTGCCACCTGCCTCTTTCTAGGTAAGTACATCTTCCATGTGATTGACTTTCCAATGTGTCAACATGACCCCTAGATTCTCCAGAGCAAATAGCTTCTCTTCTCTAACCAAGCATCTCAGGTCCCATTGTTCTGGGGACCTAATCCCCAGACCACTCCAGACACACATGCTACTAATTCCCTTGGACGTCAAACCTGTGCAGTGCCAAGAGTGGCCCTGGATAGAGGTAGACTGAGCTGTCATCTCTGTGTCCCACCAGAATGTCTATCTAGCAGCCAAAGGTGATGTCAACTCTCTGTGCTTCCAAGGCCCTGGGTCTTGTTCCAAATCCTCCAAGAAAATGGGCCCAGTTTCTATCAGTAGCATCCCCTTCCTCACCCAGTCTGGACACCTGCTTTGTCTTCTCACAACCTGTCATACACA
>RJWT010027360.1:0-15544 GCA_004365215.1 Cuniculus paca | reverse complement strand
ATGCCTGTAATCCTAGTACTCAGGAAGCTGAGGCAGAAGGATCTCTACAAGTTTGAGGTCAGCCAGGACCACATAATGAATTCAAGACCAGCCTGGGCTATATAGAGAGACCCTGTCTCAACAACAAAAAACCAATAAGCCACACACTATAAATAAATCTAGCATTCATTAACAATAAGTGAATTAACTTTTCATACATAAGAAATATCACACACTAATATGGTTGAGTCTTAAAAAATATATGATGAAAAAAACCAGAAATAAAAAAAAACGTATATGCCATATGCTTTTTTTTTTTTTTTTCTTTTTGAGACAGGATCTCTCTATGCTGTTCAGGCTGGCTTTGGGCTCACTTTGTAGCCCAGGCTGGTCTCAAACTCGCAACGATCCTCCTGCCTCAGCCTCCCAAGTGCTGGGACTACAGGAGTGTGCCACCATGCCTGGCTTATATGATGCTTTTTCTAGGTCAAAGATATAGTAGGAGGATGGGGAAAAAAAAAAGAATCAAGTTATATCACATACATGTACAAATTTCCTGTAATGAATGTGATCATTATTTGTACCCAAAATGTACCAATAAACTTAATTAATAATAAAAAAAGAATTCAAAAACAAGCAAAATAAACTGTGGCATTAGGAATGTACAAAGACTGTTAATGGCTGGAACTGTTTATTTTTAACCTGCAAGTCAGTAGTTATTTAGTGGGGAAAGGATAGAGGGTACAGGCAATGTGGAACTTCTGAGGATACTTATCATATCTACCTTTTGATGTTTATATGATTCTTGGCTTTATGATTTGCTGATGTATTTATGTTTTACATGTTTTCTATATGTGGGTTTTTTTTGCTTTGTTTTTTGTTGTCCCGAGACAGTCTTGCCATACAGTTCAGGCTGATCTTGAACTTACTATGTAGCCCAGGCTGGCCTCAAACTCAGATCAAGCCTCCTGCCTCAGCCTCCCCCATGCTAGGATTACAGATGTGTGCCATCATGCCTGACCTAGTATCCCACTCTTAAGAAAAACCAAAGGTTCCATTAGTCTTTATTTAAAAATATAATCAAATGTGCCTAGGTTGTTTACATTCTCTGTTAGCAATTGGTCTCCAAATAGCCAGGTGTGTTGCTGCAAGCCTGCATTCCCAGTACTCTGGGAGGCTGAGGAGTCACAACTTTGAGTTCTGTCTTGGCGATTTAGCAACTCAGTGAAATTCTGTCTCAAAATAAAAAATAAAAAATAATGGATGGGGAGGTAGCTCAGTGTGAAGGCCTTAGCTTTCCTACCACCACAAAACAAACAAACAAACAAACAAACATTGGGAGCATGTGATAGGTAATAGTTTAATGAGGCCATGCCATTTACAGGGTACATTTACAGGGTAAGTGATTACATTATAAAATCTGTCTTAAAAATTAGTAAAAGGAAGTATGAGGTCCTGAGTTTGATTCCCAGTACCCCCCCCAAAGTAGTAAAAGGTAGGACATATTTTAATACTGAGACAATAACAGTAGCAGCTTTGCAAATATTTATAATGTATAATTTTTTTTTTTTTGGTACCAGGGATCAAACTCATGACCTCATGCTTGCCAGACAAGCACTGTGCCACTGAGCTGTATCCCTGGCCCATAATATATGATTTCTATAGCACTTTTCTTATGATCCTTTATCCCACAAGAATGGTCAGATTAGCTGGGTGTGGTGGCACACACCTGTAATCCCAGCACTTGGGAGGATGAGGCAGAAGGATCATGTCAAGTTCAAGTGGGCTACACAATGAGTTCAAGACCAACCTGAAGTACATAGTGAGAGCTTGCCTCAAAAACCAAAAGAAAACAAAAGAATGGTCAAATTGTTTAGATCACAGTGTTACAGTATATAATGGTTTGTTAACATTATAAATATAAGCACCCCATGAAATACAATTCTGTTATAAATAGCTTCTGTATTCTCAGCAATTATTCCTTTCATTCTTACATAATATAAAAGTAGCTATCGGGTTTTTAAGAAAAACAACCTCTACTTCAAGCAGATATGTCTCTTACTTTACTATTTCATTTTCAAACATAAATGTGTTATTAATATACCTGCGGGTCAGCCGGGCGTGGTGGCCCATGCCTATAATCCCAGCACTTGGGAGGCTGAGACAGGAGGATCATTGTGAGTTCAGGACCAGCCTGGGCTACAAAGTGAGCTCAGGGCCAGCCTAAACGGCATAGTGAGACCCTGTCTCAAAAACACAAGGGCTGGGGTTCTAGCTCAGTGGCCTAAGCGCCTGCTTGGCAAGTGCGAGATCATGAGTTCAATCCCCGGTGCCGCACCAAAAAAAAAAAAAAAAAAAAAAAAAAAAAAAAAATATATATATATATATATATATATATATATATATATATATATATATTGTGGCTCTCATAAACAGGACTGCCTCTTATAGGCTAAATATTGCCCCTAGGTCTGCTATCCATTCTGGTCAATTTCCAACATCACTCTATTTGGCACCTCGAGCAATAATTTTCTGTGGAAATATAGGTATTTTGGGGAAGTTGATAAATTATCTTTTCAGCCTAAGCCAGTGGTGGCAAACCTATGGCATGTGTGCTGCAGCATGTTGTTAGTATCACTGGAAGCTCTAAAAGGTTCACCATCACTGGCAAGCGAATTGAAGGATATTTCAAGGTTATCATCTGTGTACTGGCTTCTTGTCAGACTAGAAAGTCCAGTGAAGATCAGAAATCCTTATTTCCTACAAATGAAGGAGCTGCTTATCTTTATTCTTGGGACTCAGGAGGAGGATATCAGCATCTGGGGCTAGGGAAGGATATCAGCATTCCGGGGCTAGGGAAGTAGCCTAGTGGTAGAGCATGTGCCCACCATGCGCAAGGTCCTGGGTTTGATCCCCAGTGCTTTAAAGTGACAACAATAAGAAACCTAATCATGTCCCTTCAGTCACACTTTTTATAATGGAAATTAAATTGCCTTTCTTCTACAATACTTCCCACACATATGCAGCAGATGCTGGCTGGAGCTGCAGTAGTGTTAACTACCAAGTAGACACATCTGGAAAACTGGAAGCAGAAATACTTAGCAACGTTGCGAGAGAATGACTAAGAAGGTTGCTAAGCAAATATAAGATGCTCAGTTAAATATGAATTTCAAATAAATAACAACAAAAAAAAATAGCAGTGTTGGGAATCAAACCCAGAACTATACATGCTAGGCAAGTACTCTATCACTGAGCTATACCTTAACCTGGAATACTTTTTTTAGTATGAATATGTCCCTTCCAATATTTGGGACATATTTCTACTAAAAAGATGATTTGGAGGAACCTCAAAAAATTATTTTTGAGGAACCCCTCAAAAAATTATTGCTATTTCATGACATATTTATACTTAGAAGTTAATTGTTGTTAATCTGAAATTCAGATTTAGTTGGGCATCTTGCATTCTTATTTGCTAAACCTAACAAGTCTAGACTGGCAAGTATAAAATCTAGTGAAATGTGCAATATTATTGCTACTGACTATACAAACTGATGAGAACAGGGAACCAGGTCTCAGAGTGAACCTATCATGGACTTCAGAAATTGTACAGGAGGGCACTGTGGAAATAGAAGGTTTGCGTTGGAGTTTCCATGAAATTTTTATTTAGCTGAATGATGTGGACAGCAAATATAAAAGTAGGAAATATAAGGTTGGAGTTTAGCTCAGCAGTAGAGCACACATAGCACGTGAAACTTTGGGTTCCATCTCCAGCACTAACATCAACAAAAAAAGTAAGGAATATCTCAGACTACACTAAGTCAGACAGAACTACCTATGGGAGGTGCCAGAAATGATACATTTTAATTTTTAAGGTCACGTGGGGACTTTTGCTTCAAATCCTTTTCGAAAATAGTTACATTTAGATGAGGAGTGGGCTACTTCATTTATACGGAAATAAAACCTAGGGAGTCTTTTTTGTAGATCATATTTGTAGCAACCAATGTATGACCTTTATGGGACAAAAGCCTTTTCAGGCCAGGCATGGTGGCTCATGCCTATAACCTCAGAACTCAGGAGGCTGAGGCAAGAGGATTGCCACAATTTTGAGGCCAACTTGGGCTACATACAGTAAGTTCAAGGCCAGTTTGAAATATATAGCCAGACCCTGTCTCAAACCCAGCCTCCTTTCTTTTTAGTTATCTGAAAGAAATAGGATGAATAGGAATCACACTTTTTTTTTTTTGAGAAGGAATTTCACTATGTTGCCCATACTGGTCATAAACTTGTCAGCTCAACTGACCTTCTCGCCTTAGCCGCCCCAGTAGCTGGGACTGCGAGGTTGTGCCACCATGCCTGACTATATTAGACTTATTTAGAGACAGGGTATCACTAAGTTACCCAATATGGCCTTGAATCTGTGTCCCTTCTACCTTAGCTTCCTGAGTAGCTGGGATTATAGGCATGTATCACCATACCCAGCTTCAGACTTTATTCTTAAAAGTCCTAATTGCACCTATACAATAAAAACTGGAGTCGGTTAAATTTCCACAACCTCTTGATGCAACCTAACTTGGGTAGTTCCAGGATAAACATCACTTTGCAGACTATATTTTCCCATCTGGTTCTTTAACCATCATGCAAATTAGAAAACACCCAATATGTATAGGTTCATACATACTCTGAGACTTCATATGGAATTATATTAGCATATTTAAGCACATTGTATATTACGAAGAGATTTGGGTGATTTTATCTGTACATTTGATCGATCATCACATGGAGTCAGGCAGCGTCAGCATCAGTTTTGTTCATCGAAGCTGTTTGCAGAAAGTGGCAGAGTTTGAGTTGGGCTTCTAGGGTGAGCCAGCTATGGAGGAAAAGAAAACAATTATGTTCTTGTGGCCAACATAACTCTCAGTTAAATATGAATTTCAAATAGTCCTATCTACTTGGGAGACTGAGGCAGGATTTCTAGTTTGAGCCCAGCCTGGCCAATTTAGCAAGACCCTGTCTCAAAATAAAAGATAAAAAAGGTACGGATTTAGTTCAGTGTAAACACCCTGTGTTCAATCCTGAGTACCGTCCCCCCAAAAAAGGGGTGGGGGAGCTGGAACATACCTCAGTGGTAAAGCACTTGCCTAGAATGGGTCAGCACTGCAGACACAAAAAGAGAGCTGGAAGTATAGCTTAGTGCTAAGAGTGCTTCCTTGTTACACACAAGGCCCTGGGGTTCAAATCCCAGCAGAGAGCGGGAGGGAGGGAGGGAGAGAGAGAGACACAGAGAGAGAGAGAGAGAGGGAGGGAGAGAGAGAGAGAAAGAGATTTGATTAAGCCACTGCAGCCATAGCTAAATACAAACAGTTGCTTCAGAATTAAAGGAAAAGGAAGCTAAGGGCTGGGTGGAAATTGTAGTTGTTACCCAGTACAGTATGTGGTACTTTGATCTGTTTCCATATTCCCAATAGATTGTGTTAATTATGGGGTGGGACAGAGATAACAAGGGTCCTAGAGCTAAACAGAGAAAGCAAGGGGCTAGGTCCTTCAGGGAGGCCTCTTCCCTTTGCCCCCTGCTTTTCATGATTTTTGCTCTCACCAAGGAATATTGTGATGAGAGGTAGAATCTAACTGGACACTCCAAGAGGAGGAAGGAACTTGGTCATACTCCCAAGAGCTATGTCACTACGCTTTGAAAATTTTTTAATTTTTCTTTTTGAGACAAGTTTTCACTAAGTCAGTGAATTAACCAGGTCAGTCCTGAATTTGTGATCCTTCTGCCTCAGCCTCCCAGAGTTCTGGGATTATAGGTATGCACCATTACACCTGGCAGACACTGATTCTTAAGTGAGGAATGAAGGGAAGGGTGGGGTGGGGGGAGGGCACTGGCAGTGGTATGTGTCTGGTCCAGGAATGGAAGGAATTATTTCGAGTCAAACAGCCTTGGGTCCTAGGGCTCTAGCAGAAGAGACAGAAGCTGGCCACTCTTCACAGATTCAACGGTAGCAGCGAACAGAAGAATGAATAGGACAAACAGATTTGGGTGGGATCCTTCCCTACATTACAGCCACATGGTCCCTTATTGGTTGGCTCCTGGAACACGATCTGATCCCTCTCAGCACGGGACCCTCATGCACACTGTTCACCATACTCAGAACTTTCTCTCCTCTGACATTCATGATGGTACCCCCCAACACTCCCTGTTAATGCCTAATCATGTTTTTGGTTTTTTTTTTTTCAGCACCGGGGATTGAACTCTCTACCTTGAGCTTGCCAGGCAGGCATTTAGGCCACTGAGCTAAATCCCCATTCCTTGCCTTTTTGAGACAGGGTCTTGCTATGCTATTCAGGCTGACCTTGAGCTGACTTTGTAGCCCAGGCTGGTCTTGAACTCACAATGATCCTCCTGCCTCAGCCTCCCGAGTGCTGGGATTACAGGAGTGTGCCACCAGGCCCGGCCTACTTAATCATCTTTCAACTCGCACTTCATCATCACTTCATAACGAAATCCTTCCTAATCATCAAGTTCTTCTACGGGATCCCACAGAACATTGGTCATTTTCTTCATAGAGCTTAGTACAGTGCAAAGGAAACAAAGATGGGATCACTTCATTGTGTACCTTCCCTACTAGGCTAGAAGCTCCAGAACAGCAGATCTGTGCCTGCTCTTACAAATCACTACAACCCCAGCACTCCAGCACAGTGACTGGCTTAAGGGAAGTGCTTAAGAAATACTTATTAAGGGACCTGAATGCTAGACATGGTGGTACACACCTGTAATTCCAGCACTCGGGAGGCTGAGGCAGGAGAATTCTCATGAATTCAAGGCCAGCCTCGGCTACATACTTGAGTTTAAGGTCAACCTGAACTACATAGAAAGACCCTGTCTTAAAAAACAAAACAAAACAAAACAAAACAAAACTGATATAATCAGTCAATCACTGGAAAAATGGAAACGATAATCCTAGCTATTTCACACAGAATGCTTTTCTCTTTTTTTCTCATGGAATTTTATGAAGTCTAATGCAAGCATGGTGGTGTGCACCTGTAATCTCAGTACTCTGGGAGGCTGAGGCAGGATGGTTACAAGTTTAAGGCCTATGGGTTACATGACAAGTTCAAGCCTGGCTTAAATTACATTAGAAACCCTATCTCAAAAGGTGAAATGGGGTGGGGAGAGGTAAAATTTTATGAAGCCTAGTTATTAAAGTTCTCTGCAAAGCATGAGGTACCATAAAATTATCCTCATTATCATCATTAAGAAAGCTACTTTAGGCTGGGCCTGGTGGCACATGCCTGTAATTCCAGCACTCGGGAGGCTGAGACAGGAGGATCATTGCGAGGTCAAGACCAGCCTGGGCCACACAGTGAGCTCAAGGCCAGTCTGAATGGTATAGCAAGACCTTGTCTCAAAAAGACAAGGACCGGGAATTTAGCTCAGTGGCATAAGTGCCTGCCTGGCAAGTGAGAGGTCGTGAGTTTGATTCCTCATGCCAATTAAAAAAAAAAAAAGCTACTTTAAAACTGTAATTCTAAATAAGATATTTTATCTAGTTAGTTAGCAGTGCTAGGAATTGAATCTGGGGTCTCAGACATGCTAAGCATGTAATTTTCCACTGATCTATACCCTTAGTCCTTATGTGAATTATTTTCAAGAAAAAAAGACTTTTATTTTTCTTAAAGGCTTACCTGAAATTTTTTCTTCAAGGCTCGGGTCATTACAGGGGTAAGTCCAGTTCCTGTTTCCATATTTTCTTTATTGATCAGAGGAGTTCCCCCTGGGCTCCTGGAAAGATATTAAAAACATTAGGAGCTGTGTTTTATGCCTACTTTTCAAATGGATTTGGAAAACATAAATAGACCACTTTACCTCTCCACATCTACTTTTCTAAGAAGCTTCCGCAGATCTACCTGGTTTTTACCTGGAGTACTAATAAAACAAAGACATACAAATTAGAACTTGCCACATTTCATCACTTCTCCCAAAACAAAGTAGTCATTATAAAAGGCAACTTCCCAAAATATAGTTCTGCTTTTTTTTTTTCTTTTTTCTTTTTTGAGACACTCCGGGCTGTCCTTGAACTTACTTTATAGCACAGGCTGGCCTCGACCTTAAAATGATTCTTCTGCCTCAACCTCTAGAGTCCTGGGATTACAGGCATCTGCCATGATGCCTGGCTATAGTTCTGTTTTTTCTTAAAAAATAACATGGAAAAAATTTTTAAACATAAAACATAAAAAATAGCATGAGCTGGGGAGGCAGCTCAGAGGTGGAGCATTTGCCTAACATGTGTGAGGCCCTGAGTTCCATTCCCAGTTCCCCCTCCATACACACACACAAAGATAGTAGATGCTGATAGGAGAATAAGGTGATACTGTGTTATGGTTTAAGTAGACAGACTGGTGTGGCAGTACACATCTGTAATCCCTGTCTCTGGGAGGCTGAGGTAGGAGAATTACAAATTGATTCCAGCCTGGACAATATAGCAATTTAGCAAGACTGTCTCAAATAAACAAAAAATTTTAAAAGCCTGGCAATGTAACTCAGTGCACAGGTCCTAGGTTTGATGCTCAGTACTGCCAAAAAAAAAGAAAAAAAGAATTCCCTAAAGACTCATAAACTGGAAGTTTGATCCCAAATGCAGCAGTGTTTAGAGGTGGGGCCTTGAGAGGTGACAGGATCGTGAGAGCACTGACTTCATCAATGCTCTTGTCCACTCATGAGTTCCTAACTGCATCAGTTTTTAGGAGGCAGGCCTGGTTGGAGGAAGTAGGTTGGGAGGGCAGATCTTTGAAATGTGTATCTTTTCCCTGGCCTCTTCATGTCTGTGTCTATCTGTCTTTCCTTCCTTTCTGCCCTGAGGTGAGCAGCATTTCTCTACTACTCCCTTCCACCACAATGTTTGTGTCCCCTACAGGCCTAAAAGCAGTGGAGCTGGCTGAGTACAAACTAAGCCTATAACATCAGAAGACAAAACAGACCTTTTCTCCTTTAAATTGACTTCCTCAGGCATTTTGTTACAGTGACACAAAGCTGACTAACACTTACTGTGTAGGCATTCTAATGATTAATACTTTCTTTTATTCTTGACAGTGCTGGGGTTCAAGACTTGCTTAGCCTCACACATGCTAAGCAAGTACTCTTCTACTGAGCTGTATTTCCAGCCCAAAGTAATACTGCTTTTCGCTTTGTTTTGTTTATTGAGACAGGGTCTTACTAAGTTGTCCAGGCCAGCCTTAGCCTCCTGAGTAGCTGGTATTACAGGTGAGTGCCACCCCATTCAGCCAAGTAATACTTCACCCCATAATTACATCAGTAAGAATATGTCTATATATGCAGATGATGGACAAGGTGCTTACTGAAGTGTCACAGAAATAAAAAATCATAAACCACCTAAAACAGGATTGTATCTATGAAATTTACATACAGTGAGCTACCTGTGTTAAAGAAGTCAAAATGATACTTCAAGCCAATTTTTAATAACATGATGAAAAGTTCTGACATATTAAATGGAGAAAGTTGTCAATAACACTGTGTATCCACAATAGGATTATACAGAGGCACACTCCCCCATAGTTACTTGATTCTAGACTTACTAGTTTTGATATTTTATTATTTCTGAAATCAGGTTGTTCTAAAAATTCTTGACAGTTGTTTGTTGTTTTTGTTGTTTTTGAGAGAGGTTCTCACTGTGTAGTCCAGGCTGGTCTTGAACTCACTATGTATCGCTTCTTGGCCTTTTGGCTAAGATCAAGTGAATTTACTATGTAGCCCAGACTGGTCTCAAACTCGGGGTGATCCTTCTGCCTCAGCCTTCTGAGTGCTGAGATTACAGGTGTGCCCCATAATGCCTGGCTTTTGATGGTATTTCTTTTTCTTCACAAAATGTATTTATTTGTTTATTTGCTTATTTTTTCAGTGCTGAGGATCAAGCCCAAAGCCTCACACCTGCTAAGTAAGTGTTCTACCACTGAGTTACAGTCTGTGGCTGAAAAGCCTGTTATTAAATCAATAGCATATCATATAATAGACAGAAATTTGCAATAGAAGCCATAGTGTATTGTATGTCCAGAAAAAATACTAGAATGATAAAAAACAGTATGTTAACAGTGGCTATATTGAATGATAGGATTCTGAATAAGATAGAAGTTGAAAGAGTTGCTCAAAGTTAAATTTTGCCTGAATTATCTAGATAATTTTTAGCTGGGTGTGGTGGTACATGCCCAGTTCTTAGGAAGCTGAGGCATAGGGATCACCATGCATTTGAGGCCAGTCTGGGCTACATAGTGGAGTTCAAGTCGGGCCTGAACTGAACCCCATCTCACACCAAAAAAAAAAAAAAAAGAAAAGAAAAAAAAATGAACAAACAAAAAGCCCTTTTCTATACATTTCAATTTTCCTATAGGAAAATTGTCATATAAACATATATGACTTTTAAAGATGGAAATAAGTAAAACGAAGCCATTCTTTTAAGTAGCAATAATAATATTGTGAAGTTTCTTACATTAAGACATTTGTAACTCGTGTTGATAATACTTTGGAGTTAGGTTTCAGGGTAACACGCTGCAGGTCAGAGACAGTGACTAATGGATTCCGTGCTTTCGGTGATGGTACAAGCTTGAATCATAAAGTGAGACATTATTAAACACATATTTTAAAATACCATTCAAAATTTAAATATCCTCAAATAGTACATATCTGCTTTTTATTCCAAAACTTCAAAGCATGTCTCTATCTCTTCAGACTGATCGTTGGTAGATAAAATTGCCTATTTAAATAACTGTGGAGAGATGAATGAATAAGAATAATGTGGTATTTATACATAATGGAGTACTATGCTGCCAAATAGGAAGATACATTTGAGGCATTTGTAGGTAAATGAACGTAGCTTGAGAATATAATGTTAGGTGAATTAAGTGGGAGACATAAGCTTAACTACTCCATGGTTTCGCTTATATATGAAACATATATACATACACAAATGTGTATGTATATACACACACACAAATATATATTTTTATATATAGAATATTATATATGTGTATATATATGTATATATATGTATATATATATATATGGAAGAGAAATAAATAGGAAGTAAGGAGACATTCAAATACTTTTCCCAAATTACATATTCCATTGTCTCAAAAATATTTTCATACATATACTAATTTGTTTCATTTATGCAACTAGTTTATCTTAGTTCATTGAAAAGAAGGTTTTTCTTATTTTCTGTTTGTTTCTTCTTTGTAAGAATCTTCTTGGCCTAGGCCTTATATTGTGAATAACTACTTTGAAGATAATGATATATAGTGTATTAAACTATTGTTATTCTCTTATTATTACCTTAGGCAAAGAAAAAAAATTTTTTTTTTGGTACCAGGGATCGAACTCATGACCTCATGCTTGCCAGGCAGGCACTTGTGCCACTGAGCTAAATCCATGGCCTTATCTTAGGAAATTTTATTTTTTCATAAAATAAAACAAAGGAAGAATGAATGAATTTTGGGATCTACATATTTCATTGAAGAGATCCAAAACTACTAAAATGAATCATCAAATATTGAATTTGGGTTGACTTCCATACATAAATTATATACTTATTTTCCACAAAGGAACATTCAGGTTAAAAGCAAGAAGACCATGAAGGTGGTCAATGACGCTTTACCTTCCTCTTTTCATCAATACACTGTGTCTTCCGTAATTTCACAGTCAGTAGATCTTTAACAGTTATCTGCATGGGTCCATCTTTTCTTAATGCTTCAGCCTTAAAATACATGGAGAAATTAGAATTTTTTTTTTTTTTGAGACAGAGTCTTACTATGTAGTTTAGGCTCAATAGAACTCACAGCCATTCTCCTGCCTCAGCTTCCCAAGTGCTGGGATTACAGGTATGCTCAAGATAATAGATGTGTGCCACCATGCCTGGCCCAGAAATTAGAATTTAATTTGGAGCCAGGACATGTGGTGAAGTGCAAATCCAAATCTAACTTTTAAAAATTCAGAGTTAAAAGTTAACTCTTATTTATCCTTAGAGATGACTAAAATCTACTCAAGCAAGAACGACCATTTTCAGTACCCAATGATACTGAAAATTATTCATCAAAATGTAAGACTTGATAGTAAATGAGAGATGAGCTAGGTCCCCACAAGAATGCAATCTCTCAGCAGGGTATGGTGGTGTATGTCTGTAATCCCAGTAGTCAGGAGGCTGAGGCAGGAGTATCACCATGCTTTGAGGTCAGGCTGAGCTACATAACCAGACCCTATCTCAAAACAACCAGGAAAAAAAGGAAAAAGAAAAAAAAAAAAAGAATGCATCTTCCACACGAGTTGAAGGAGTTGCTCAGATTCATGTGAAGTCTTGCATGAATTACTTAGAAAGAAGACGACTCGGTTCCTAAATAACTACAGTCAGAGAGCTGTACATTACAGCAAATGTAACAAAAGGCTCTGGATTTTTTTGGCTAGAGAATTGAACCCAGGGATTCAAGTATGCTGGGCAACTTCTCCACCACTGAGTTATATTCTTAACATGGACACTGCTCCCTTCAAATTTTAAGAAAGGACTGAGTTGGCCACATATACCTAGAACTTGAAATCCTTCTGTCTTGTCTCCCAAATAGCTGGGGTTTACAGGAACACACCAACATGCCTGGTTTTCATTCAGCTATTTTAAACCAATTGTACATGTACTGAAAAATTCAAATTTTAAAAGACTATGCCTATCTTAGTGATTCACAAATACTGGAGTCCCCTTGACAGAAGCAATGGTAACAAATACTGGTTCTCCAGCCTAATGACATTAAGACTTTATAATCCAGCCACTCTTTTTGGTCTGGCATCACTCAGCAATTTTTTTTTTTTCTTAATTTGATTTCCTAGGGATATCTCTCTTCTGGTAAAAGGATATGCTGAGTAGTCAGTAGGAGTCATATAAGTTACAGGATTTCATTCATGTGTGATGGCAGGTGCCTGTAGTCTCAGCTACTCAGGCGGCTGAGGCAGGAGAGTTGTTTCAGCCCAGCAGTTCAGTACCAGCCTGGGAAATTCAGTGAAACCACATGTCCAAACAAACAAACACAAGGATTGCTAAAATGAAGATATGGAATCTGAACAAAATATGCCCTTCCTCTCCAAGCCTTTAGCCAAACTGTAAGAGGCAGTCGGCCTCTCTCCCATATTAGATGCTTAGCACACCCCACAATTACTAATCAGTTCCTACCTGAAGTGCTTTAGAGAGGCCGGGTTTTCTGAGCAGCACAGGAGCCAGTGGTGGCAGAGGAGGAGGCAGAGGAGGAGGTGGTGGGGGTGGAGGTGGTGGCGGGGGAGGAAGGTGGCTGCCTGGAGGTGGCAGTGTGGGTGGAAGTGTGGCTTGGGAGTCTCCGGGGCTGGTTAGAGCACAGGCAGACACATTTGTAAGGTTACCACTTGTGTGACACTGTTGACCACAGCTTGGACAAGACTTTTCTGGAAGGGTCTGGAAGAAGACATTACATTTGGCAAATGAATAACGCATTCATTTAGTTCTTATGTGCACCACAGTATAAAAGCTACCATGTATTAAAGGCTTTCTTAGTGTGTTGTGGGCTTCATATTTTCCCATTCAATGGTCACAGCTTTTGCTATTTCATTCATTCATTTGTATACTATGAGCCTGGCTGGGACTTTGAAGACAAGACATTAAACATGCATAAACATTAGAATCCAAACAAAATTAAGAGCCATGAAGTGTGCTCCGAGCATGAACAGCTTGCATCTGGGGGAAAATGATCAAAAGAATGAATTTGGTGGTGCATGTCTGTAATCCCAGCACTCTGGAAGGCTGAGGCAGGAGCATCTAAAGTTTGAGCCCTGTATGGCCACTTAGTGAGACCCTATCTAAAAATTTTAAAAGAAAGGAGACAAGGGCCAGGGATGCAGCTCAGTTGCAAAGGCTCCCCTGGGTTCAATTCCCAGTATTACAAAAAAGAAAAAAAAAAAAAGGAATTGAAGCTTATCAGAGGGAAATGAGGACTGGAGAAAGAGAACCTCCCAAGAGAAAAATGCTTAATTAACTAAGAATATATACATTCAAGGTACTGTTATATATTCATAGATCTATTTTTTTTTTCATTTCAGGCTGGTTTCGAACTTGCTGCAGTCCTCCTGCCTCTGCCTCCTGAGTGCTGGGATTACAGATGTACACCACCATGCCCAGCCTGAATTCAGATTTTGATATCTTAATATCTAGTATTTCAAAATGGGACTATAGGTGCATATAGGGCCTTCAAAGAGGTGATTAGTTAAAATGAGACCATTAGGATAGATATTAATCCAATCCAACTAGAGTTCTTGTAAGAGGAAATGACACACATCTCTTAAGAGGGAACTCATACGAGAGCACAGTAAAAGGTGGTAGCCACCTGTAAGCAAAGGATCGAGGCTCTTCACACCTTCAACCTTGCTGACACCTTGATTTCAGACTTCTACCTTCAAACTGTGAGAAAATAAATTTCTGTTGAATGAGCCATCTATCTAGTCTGTGGTGTTCATTAGGGCAGTCGTAGGAAACAAATACAATATCCTATGAAATAAGGTGGTGTATTAATTTTCAGTGACTACTATAAGAAGGTATCAGAAACTAGGTTGTTTAAAATAAGTACAACTACTGTGCATGGTGGCACACACCTGTAATCCCAGCACTTGGGAGGCTGAAGCATGAGGATTGCCCTGAGTTTGAGGCCAAACTAGGTTACATAGCAAGACTCTGTCTCAAAAAATAAATAAAATAAAATAAAATAATTGAAAGTTATTTTCCCACAGAGCTACAGGCTGGAAATCTGAAATCAAGGTGTCACCAAAGCTGGGCTCCCTGTTGAGGCTCCAAAGAAAATCAATTCCTTGTCTCTTCAGCTTCTGCTAGTCACCAGTAGTCCTCAGCTTGTAACTGATCACTCTGATTTCTTCTCTCCTTATTCACAGTGCACCTCCTCTTCTTTGTGTATATTCTCTTCTGTGTGTCTCTCTTCCAAGGACACTTGTCATTAGATTTAGGGTCCACCCAGATAAACTAAGACCTCATATAAAAATCCTGAATTAAAAATCCTGAATATAAAGATTCTTTTTTCACAAATAAGGTACTTTTTACAGGTTCATGGAATTAGGACTTGAACGTATTGTTTTGGAAACCACCATCTAGTTAGCCCCCTATAGAGGGAGTCGTGCCCATTTTATAGATGAAAAAACTAAAGCCCAGAGAAGAGGGACAACTTGCTTTTCCCTCATTTGGTTAGTTTATTTTTAGGTACAAATTCTGGAAGCAGAAGTGGAATCCAGAAGCTTCTCTTCAGATCAATAGGCACAATACTGAGTTACTGAGAATGGAAGCCTAAACTTGGTTTGGTTATACACACTTGTAATCCCAACACTGGGGAGACTGAAGCAGGAGGATTGCAGTGAATATGAGGCCAGCCTGGGGAATATAGTGAGTTCCAGGCCAGCCTGAACTACATATCAAAAGTCTTTCTCGAAAGAAGAAAGAAAGAAAGAAAGAAAGAAAGAAAGAAAGAAAGAAAGAAAGAAAGAAAG